>ML813223.1:51366-97807 GCA_009831015.1 Picea engelmannii
CTTGATATATGGGTCCTTGATTTGCATCTCTCATGTTTGTGCTAGAACTGGCTCCAAACTAGGTGACGATATTGATCCCAATGTAAGAACAACCTACTATATTTTCACCATGGATATAAAGCTCACAATTCACCATAATATCACTACTCTATCTCATGTATTGTTCCTCCTCTTTATTAATCAATTGTACACAATCATGTGTATTATGTATTGTCTTTTGGTAGTACCCACATCAAGGATGGTGAGGATATAGGTAATTCCTTTCAATATACCCCACTTCATAATAAGTATAAACTCATGGTGGGAGATGATCCACTTAATTCCATAGAGCCCTATTACCCTAATTCTAATTATGTCTCCCATCCACTCCCATGGTTGAATCCATTGTTTTATAAGATCTCACGAATTCCATCATCGAGTTTCTCATGTAGAATTTTTTTTTTAAACCTATAGGAGGCGTGGAAATATCGACGAAAGTCCGTCGCAAGGTAATGCTTAGGTTTTAGTTTGATAAGGATTTTCATCACTATTGCCACAAAATTTCATTTCACTTTTCCACGGTTTTGAATCGCACATATAGCATATACGTCGTACGTTTTTTCTCTACCAAAGGTTTTCGTCGCTATTGCCACGCTTTTTCGTCACAACTTTCCACGCTTTTGCGTTGCATGTATGGCATCTGCATTGTAATCTGTTGGTAAGTTTTTTACTTTGGAACGATTTTCATCCCTATTGCGATGACATTTCCTCTTTATTTCCACGCTTTTTAAGGTAAACCTATCTCGAGGATGATGACACGTGGAGGGCTTATTTCGTCATTGTTTCCACGAATACCTGGTTCGCGGATATAGCAATGAAAAAAGTTCCACAAAAAATAGTCTTTTCTTTTGTGGAAAGTGTGAAGGATATGTGTGGCAATAGCAACAAAAAACCGTGGAAATTTTGGTCATATGTAGTAGTATATCCCAAAACAATGTCCACTTCATCCATATCCATAGCATAAAAATCTGAATGCAACACATATTTATCCATGGTAATATTCAAATCTTTAACCATTTGAACGTTTTCACCCTCAACCTGTGTTCTTTGAATATTATTTACTGGAAATTGTAATCTATTAACTAACTGAACATTGATAAAATTATGCATGCAACTAGGGTTAATAGAAAAAATGACATTTTCTTTATGAATACAACCATGAACCTATAATATAGATTTGTCACATGAAAATAAACCCTTGGTTCTCTCTATATCCTTATTTTTTTCATGAGACCACTTTTCTAACAATTGTTTTTCAAATTCTCCATTGGAGAGTGTCATCATTCGTTGGCACAGGGGTAGACCTAGGGTTCAAAGCTACAACAACGCACCAAAAAAACCCTAACTACTGCCCCTTTCGACAACACTTGTGAAGCAGATGAAGTCTCACCCGAGGTAGAGGCAGGGGTGGTTGCAAGACTCAGGTGTCTGCAACCTTAGCTGGGACACAGATATTTGATTATATCTCTTACATAGAACTTAACATAGATCATTCATCAATATCCCACTTAGATCTACTCTGCTGACATAATAGAGCATCGCAACATTCACTTAGGTCTAGGTTATTTTAGCACTTAGCAACAACAAGACAGATCAGATCTGGTAGACCAAGCACTTAGCAAATTCATACACATCAGATTTAGCATTCATATACATATCTAGCACTAAGCATAAGCAAGTGTATATAATCACATATAAGCACTTAGCCAAAGCAAAGGTAACCACATCAAGTCAAAGCACAAAGCATAACACACAAATTTACGTGGTTCACCCCCACCCTGGGGCTACTTCCACCAACAATTATTCTTTATTAGCTTTAGTCAATCTAGTTACACCACAGAGCTATCAAAATCCTACTCTACATAGGACAGGAGTTTTGTACGCACCTCACCAGATCCTCCTTCCTCTAGTAGATATAGCACATAGCCTCCTTACAATCTGTGCACTCAACACTTACAACACTTGCACTCAGCTTTGCAAGTCAATCACATAGATCAATTCTATCACTAAGCCCTTGGATAATCTTCTTTCCTTTACTTACATCGTCTAGATATCTATTTATACAATACAAAAGTGGTCCTAAGCGTGGGTAAACCCATGAACTAACATCCCTTTCCCATTACATATTCCCAAAATCCCAAAAAGGACCCAAAGTGGGTTGAGATCCCGTGATATCTACTTTGTCTCGTGCACCTCCTTCGACAGGTTTTTGAAGTCCCAAAAACAGTCAAATATGACCAAGTATTCCTCAAAACTTGGTCAAGGGCCAATAGCCCCCCAACACTCACCTGTGACTCGTCCTGCGTCACTCAGGTCTAATCAGTTTTTCTTTGAATGCCTCAAGCTTGGATCGAGCTGCTTCGACCTGTTGTTGTTCCACGACCTCTTTCTCGGCGAAATCTTGGATGAGTGCGTCATTCGCCGACCCTTCTAGGCGTTTTTGTGTTGAATTCACAACCTAATGCAACTATGTTCCTTGGCTCTCAATCTCTGTAAATAGTTAACATGTCTTATCCTATACAGGTTGAAGTTGTTGAGTTACTTCCATTACCTTGCTCTGGATCATATGGATCTGCTTTTGGGTGGTGCGCTGCTCATGGGACCACTTCATTCTCTCTACGGGTGATAGGGCCTTCAGCTGCACCTGTAGCTTTTTGGCTTCATGCTTCGCCTCCTGGAGTTGCGACTCCAATTTATGAAATTCTAGATTCTCGATTAGGTTCTCATATATATGCGCACTTCTGCTACTTAACTGTTTTCATTCCTCAGTGAGTTCTTTAATCCTTTATATTGTGCTCTGGGTAGTCATTTCTCACTGGTCACACACTTCTTGCAAGGTACTTGGTATGGTCTAAAGCTCTAATTCTACGACTCTTTGTTGAAGTTGTTGAATAACTTCAACAAGCTTCATCACTTGGCGTTCTATGGGATCTTATGCCTTCTGCTCTAATCTGGTCATAGAGAGAAATGATCTGTTGACTACTTCTTCAATCTCGATATGCTTCGCGAGCAGATGCTCTTTCTCTTTTTGGATCTTCCCTCTGTCTCCTTCAAATTTTTCTTGAAGAGTGTCCTTCTCTTGTTCCGCTGCTCGACGTTGTTTGATGATTTCCTCCTATGCTTTCTTTAAGGCCTAAGTGGTTTGCGTTGTTTCTTCCTGTTCTTTTCGAAGGTGTACTTCAACTGTTTCAACAATCTTGCGGAGTTGAACTGGTTCATCTCCCTCTTCTGTTGTTCCTTTTGGTAGGGGAGCAGTGGAGACTGCGCAGCTAGACTGAAGTCCCTACTGCACTCCTTGGAGCTCGATCTCAATTCTATTGTACATTGTCTCTTTCTTAGATTTATGCTTTTTCGCTATCTCTTCTATAGCTTCATTCATAGCTACGATGAGGAAACTGAAGTCATCTTGAGTGAGAGTGGTTTGCATCTTAGTTACGGGTGATTTCGATTTCTTCCAGGAGGAAGGTTCTAGAGGTGAACCCTTCCTCTTCTTTATGATTTCTACTTCGTCTTCTGGTCTTTGTTCGACTTCTTATAAGTATTCTCCATCACCTCCTTGATCTGGTGTAATGGAAGTCGTCTTCATAGATAGACTATCTATATCCTGGACTTCCTCAGCCTTATTCATATTCTTTATTTTCTTTGTTTTACTAGGCCCAGGTGTATCCTGCGCAGCTTCTGGGTTGTCGATGTCGGACATTTCTGGGAGGTCTGCTAAAATAAGGAGGTTCACCGACCATTCCTTGGTGATCTCCTCCAGGTATTCTTCTGTCATCTTATAATAAGACTGAATCTGTTCCTTGTGCTCATCCGTGCATGTTGTAATATATATGAAATGGCGGTCCGCGTTGAACTTTATCAAAGGTCGAAACCTGTATAAAGTATTCTTGGTCATGCAATGTTGGGACTGGATGGAAATATTCAACTGAGTGTAGTAGGTATGGAAGATGACATTGGATTGCCACTTCTTGTTCATATTTTTCGAGTACCATAGTGTACTGAACTTCACAACCAATGGTTCAAAGGGGTCGATGTCCGGGAAGGTTGCACCTTCTGGTAGCTCCCATGCAACGAAAGATATAAGTATCAAGAGCCAGCTAAAATGGAATTCATGCCCCTGATCTTGGGCTTCGATGCAGTCAATATCTAGTTGATTCACCAGGTACTTCACTCAGTTCATCTGTAGTCCATCTGCGCACTTCCCTGCGAGGTTGACTACAAATACAGATACTTGCATGGGTCGATTCTTGCATACCAACTTCCTTGCGATCAATTGACAGGCGAGGTGCACTACGCCACTTTCAATAGAACCTACCTTGTAGCCTCATGCGCCTTTCTCAACATTTCCATAAGCTTCTTTTATCTTCTGAGAAAGAGCGTGATCCGCGGTCTTTCCAGGATAGTAATCATGGGGATAAGGGCCCTGCATGCTAAGCCCGATGATTTGATTGATCAACATTGGATCAACTATTATGCGATGGTTTAACCATAAATATCCACCATGGTAACTTGCCAGCAGGAGCTTCACACAAGCATTCACCTTCTGGTGTTTGCCGAAGTGTGGTATCTTCATAACGTTGAATAGAGTGTATTGTGTGAGGCTCATCATCCATTGCTAAGGGACGATCTTCAAATTCTTTCCCTTGGTTCTAGTTAGGTAATTGTATGGGGCAAGAATGTTGTAAACTTTATGATCCCCCAAGTTGAAGTCACTAAACTTCAATTCGACGACCTTGTCGTGATCTACGCAGACTGTGCATACCCCTTTCGGCAGGTACGTAATGACTAGAGTGTACTCAAAGTCTCTAGGCACACTGTCTATGTTGATCGCACCACGCAGAGGTGGTATGTAAGAAGGTAGGATGGATGGAACCAACTTCACGTTGGCCATATCATATTTATGTTTGGTTCTTCTTTCTGCGCCGACTCAGGATGTTCCTGCTCGAGCAGTGGACGGGGAGGCTTTCACTCCTCTCGTTGATGATGCCTGTAAACCTGTAGACAATCCTCTCTCCGACATGACTCTTTCAGCTCTGAGGCTAGCGATTAACTCTCTTAAACATTCTTCAGATGCACTAAATTCATCGGACATATACGCTCAAGATCAATATCTTGGGTTCTCAAAATAACATAGGTATTTTAATAGGGTAGAGAGTAAGAGTGGAGTAATCACTGTTCACAATTCATGTAGTCTGTGGACTCAAATTCACAATTAGAAAAAGTGTCTTTCATGCATGGCGCGATGGAATAAGTAAGTAACTCTATAACGGATCGTTTTTTATGGATATGGGGCTTCTTTAACTCTTGTTCTGTATTGGCGCGTTCTAAGGTTTTGGTGATGAGACATCAATGCTTTTAGATCCATTCAGAGCGGCATGCGAACGGATATATCGGCCTCCAATGGCTATATTGCTTCACCATGGCAAAGTGACCCATGTCGTTGTTATGATATCCCAACGAAGCTCTAATTTTGAAAAGTTTATTTCTGAGAGGTTCCCTCTGGAACCCTCTATATCTTGTCGATCTTAGCTCTCTTTTTACTTAGCTTCATATCCTTCTTCCCCGTGAGCTTTGTCTTGGTAGTTATTTTCTCGTTCTGATTCTCCTTTGGCATAGTCACTTCGCATTGCTGAGGTTCTCTCCCAAGACTCAGGGGTATTACTTTGTATATAACTAATACAGATACTCCAATCTTTTGTGAGTCCCCTATTGCTTTTGCAGCTTTGACATCTGGGCTTCTAGTGTCAAATAGCTTTGACTTGTTCTCATGTTCCTCAATCAACTGCATGATCCTTCCGATCATGAAATCTTTTAACTCTTGTCTCTATTGTTCTAAAACCTTTTCTTCTTCCTTCTTCTTGGCTTGATCTCTTTTAATCCAAGGTTGTCCAAGTAACATAGTAAACAGGGAGTTGTCCTCAATAAATTTGATAATCTCAAAATCTTCCTCTGTCGAAGTTCCATTAACATTCATAGATATCTGAGTGAGCCTTCCACATAGGTTTACCAGCTTCCCTCTGAATAACCCTATTCCTCTTAGTGAAGGGATCATAGAAGGCCTTCCTATATCTTCCCAAGTTCTCTTTGTCATAACATTCACCTGTGTTTCCTCATCCAGAACACAGTCAATGTCGAAGTCTCTTATTCTTACCTTGATGCATTCTTTTTCGTTAAATACCTCTGATAATCTAACATGTCGGTAGTCATTCAAGGTGTCTTTCATCTGTAGTAATATCTTTTTTTATTCTCTCCGGGGTTCTGCTATTTCTGGATCTGCCTTAGGGTTTTATTCATTCAGATTCATTATTTTGAGCTTAGCAATCATTCTAGGGTAATCCAATACTTCATGGTCCAAGGCTTTGAAACAGAGACAACTAGATCTCCCACCAGGGAATTCCTTAGCAAGATGTCCCGGTCTTCTGCAAATGTAACATAGGGTTAATCCTCTCTTTCTCTTAAATGATCCCCAACTTCTTTTGTACTGTGCACCAGGATCATGGTAGCTAGCCTGCAAAAAATTATTTCTAGGATCCTACATCCATTTGTTAGTCCAAACATTCTTTCTATGCATAGGTATAACATATCTATCAGATCTATTCATGTCAAACTTTCTTTCATCTATTAATGCCCTAGTTTTCAAGCTAGGACAGAGTCTATCAAACATACCTAGATCCATGATCTAGAAATAAAAAATTTCACTTATCTTACTTCTACAGAGCACAAAGCTTTTAGATCTAAAAACTTTTAACTATTCTTACCCTTATCAGAGCACTGAGCTTACAGATCTTACCTCTTTTTTGCAGATCTGACCTCTTTTCTTTAGAAACTTTCACTTTTATCTTTCTTAGAGTAAAAATCATTTAGATCTCGCTTCTTTTCTTGAGATCTGGCCTTCTCTTTTCAGCACAGAGCTTTTCATATCAAGTAAAATACTACGCACTAGGGCACAGATCCACACATAGAGCTTCCACAGTTTCAGGACGAATCTTTGCACAAAGCTTCTTCTCCCTTAGTTCCCAGCAATCACAGTTTCAGTCCCGGTGATGAAACCATTTGTTGGCACAGGAGCAGACCCAGGGTTCAATGCTACAATAGCACACCAACAAAACCCTAAATACCGACACTTTCGACAACAACTGTGAAGCAGATGACATCTCACTCGAGGTAGAGGCAGGGGTGGTTGCAAGACTCAGGTGTCTGCAACCTTAGCTAGGACATAGATCTGTGATTATATCTCTGATGGAGCACTTATCATAGATCATTCATCAATATCCCACTTAGATCTACTCCGTTGACATAACATAGCATCGCAACATTCACTTAGGTCTAGGTTATTTTAGCACTTAGCAACAACAAGACAGATTAGATCTGATAGACCAAGCACGTAGCACATTCATACATATTGAATTTAGCATTCATATACATCTCTAGAACTAATCATAAGAAAGTGTATCTAATCACATTTAAGCACTTAGCCAAAGAAAAGGTAAACACATCAAGTCAAAGCACATAACATAACACACAGATTTACATGGTTCACCCCCACCCTGGAGCTACGTCCACCAACTCTTCTTCTTTATTAGCTTCAGTCAATCTAGTTACAACACAGAGCTATCAAAATCCTACTCCGCATAGGACAGGAGATCTACGTGCACCTCACTGGATCCTCCTTCCTCGAGTAGATCTAGCAGAGAGCCTCCTTACAATCTGTGCACTCAACACTTACAACACTTGCACTCAGCTCTGCAAGTCAATCACATGGATCAATTCTAGCACTAAGCCCTTGGCTAATCTTCTTCCCTTTACTTACATCTCCTAGATATCTATTTATACATTACAAAAGTGGGCCTAAGTGTGGGTAAACCCACGGGACGACATCCCTTTCCCATTACATATTCCCAAAAACCCAAAAAGGAACCAAAGTGGGCCGAGATCCTGTGATCTCTGCTTCGTCTCGCGCGCCTCCTTCGACAGTTGTCGAAGTCCCAAAAACAGTCAAATATGACCAAGTATTCCTCAAAACTTGGTCAAGGGCCAACATCATCTCCTTATAATCAAGCGATTTCCAACAAATGGCAGCATCACCTTTCAGTTTGAGATCTACCCAATGGGGCCAATTCTCTTCCCATGCTGACTTTCTTTCTTTAATGAATGCTTCAATACTAGGTGCATCACATTTCCTTGTAAAATACATCTTTCTATGAAAACCCCCAAAAATAGAACAAGGGTTTTAAAAATAAATTACTACAGAATATTGTGACTTTTTCCGAAAAAAACGTGAAAAACTATTGAATTTAAAATGCTCATAACTTTACTTCACGGGCTCTGTTTTGGTTGAGTTTTTTTTTGAAATTGGGTATTTTTATGAGAGGAATTCAAATAGCCAATTTTGTTTTGCCAAATTCAGCTCGTAAAGCTTCATATCTGAACCTGAAGTGTGTCGCCCCCTTTCTCTTCCCTAGAAAAATTCTGCAAAAAGAGCAAAACAATATTCCTTTTTTTGGCCAAGGAAAGTGCTCTGATACCAATTTTTAAGTACCTATACCATATATACAAATATACTTCAATAATACCAAGAATAAACCATATACCATTCACCATAACATGAACACAAGAATATAGAGAAAACCCTTGAGGTAGTGTAACACCATATATTATTCCTTAAGGAAGGAATGCACTCCCCAAGCAACACTTGCTTGTTACAATGACATATTCTTCACTATGATTCATTACATTGCTTACACTTCTATATATAGCTCTCTTTGTCTCCTAGGAACCTTCTAGAAAGTCTTCTCACATTTATTACATCCAACTATCATAGTGGACCTTTATTAATATAGTGGACCTAATCCACCTTACATTGAATGACCGCATTCTCATATATTAAATGACTTCCACTAATAATACATAACCACATTCCCAATGGGTACCTCCCTAGTTAACCCATATTACCTCCCTAGGTATACTACAAAAAGTAAGGTTGTCAAACCCGTGGTTGAAGAAGAGGGTTGTCAGGTCCGTAGGAATTTCTCTCCAGACTAAAGATTTGTTGTGTGAAGAAAGTGGGTGGTCAGTCCCATGATCATTCACTGGAAGTGATAGAATTGATGGGAATTAATTCCCAAGGTTCCATGTTGCGGCTACAGTGCTCTAAGACTCCCTGTCTGACCTATTTTTGAATCCCCTGAAGGGAAGTGGGGCAGTCGAGGGACTATTGAGAAGAGAAGGGGAACACTTCTTGGGATGGGATAGGAATGTGGGGGATGAGGGAATGTAGGTTGGTTTCTAGAGACCAAGCTGTGAATAGAGAGCTCTAAGACTTTATGTTCAGCATGTTGTTGAAGCCCAAAAAGGGAAGCGGGGCAGTCGAGGGATTGTTGAGAAGAGAAGGGGAACACTTCCTAGGGTGGGATAGGAATGTGGGGAATGTGATATTGTAGACAGGTTTCTAAGTTAGGCACTTGATTCTGAGAATTGTTGATGTTTGTCAGACCTTGGACTAGTTTAGAACTTTCTTGTCCCGGGTAGAGTTTAGTCCCAACTAGAGGGTGACCCACTACTAAGATTATGAGCAGTTTGATCTATGGATGGGAGGAAAATGGAAGGTCTACACATAGTTGGTATTTAATTCACTAAATATAAGTGTATTTATGTGTTTTTTCAAATGCTATGTTATGAATTGTGATGTTCTGTTATGGAATTTCTATTGTCTATATGTATAAATTATTATTGTTGTATGATGTTATTATTTTTCTTAAATATGTTCATTTGCAAAAAATACTAGTATATTTAAAGGTATCAGAGTGGTAAAAGAGAGATTTTTGCATGGCGTGGCTCAGCCTAGGTGGTTGGGTACGTTACAAAGTGTTATTAGAGCAATTTTGGTGAGTTTCTGGTAACATGCATGTTACATATCATGCATCACCAAATTGACAAGTTCCATATAAAGAAACAACCATCCACCGAAATGCATGGGAACCTAAGCACTGCAACTATTGTTTCACTAGGATGTCCTTCAAGTACATGGTTCATTCATCCTCTTTATTATCTCCCCCTAAATGTAAAACTCATGGTTTCTAGGAACCTCCTAGAGTCCACTCATAGAGCATGAAACCAACCCATGACATGGCTCACTCTTATAAGTGTTAACGAACTCTATAATAGAGGTTTATGCACTTCAAATCAATAGGGATACATGACAAAGGGGTATACGTTCCCAGTTAGATATTACAATGATATTCCCTTTACATGTTACATAGATACAACTGCATACATTACATACTCCATTCCATGGAGATACCAGGTACAAAATCCAACATTTCAAGGACCAATATATCAAATGAAGAAACATTACATCATAAACTTTCTACAAAAGTGTGACTCATATTAACATATGGTCATGAGTCTGTTTTATTCAACACAACTCACACAATTTACTTTGTTTATCCACAATCATTTTGATTATTTCTCACTTCTGCTACTTCCACACGACTACCACTGTCACTATCACTAAAATCCCTTGGACTAATATCCTTGTTGTTACCCATAACAACATATATGTTCTTCCTTCTTATCATTCCAACTCAAACTTATGTCTTCTATCAAATCAAGGTTTCTCCTACAAGAACAATACAACTCGCTTCCATCCAAAGAACACAAAATGTTCATTTCCCTCCATTTACTTATAGAATTTTTGAACTCATACCAACTTGGAACTAATCGTACCTTTGGGCCAAACACTAGTACCATGATTGTAAAGATTGAGGAACTAGTCATCCAAGACAATCTTACATCAATTCATCAAACAATTTACCATCAATACATAATTTAGGGGTAACATGTAGCTAAACCTTCCTTTCCAACTACCACACCCTTTACCAAGCAAACTAAAGAATTCTTTTACATCACAAAATATTACCAAGTAGGACTTCAAATCATCAGCAAGAAATAATAAAACACATGGAAAAATATTGTATTCCTTTGTCCATATATTGGGAATCCTTTTCTTCGTCATCAATATCTTGATTTAGTGATTTTCTTAGATATCCTATTTCAATTTTCATCTTGAATCTCCCTTACTTCACCTTGCAGTTGTTAGAGTATTCAATTCTAACAAAATGCAGTCACATATTGAGTTGACTAGGCTCAATATGTCTCTTTTACAAATCTGAAGAAAAATTCAAGAACACATTTCACTTCATCTTGAACCTCTTACCATAGACTTGATGACTTTACACGACAATGCACCCTAACCATTCCTCTTATTATTGGAATTGATTTGCTCCACTGACCTACATGGACTAGATAATGAATCATAAATGGACATCACCTCTCCTCTTGATATGGAGCTATTTTGACCAATTAAAACTTAGAAATTGATGACGCACGCTACCCTCAATCTGCAGATCGGAAGGTCTACGTCAACAAGATCTTTCCTTTACCACTAGCCTGAAGAGATCTCAACAACCGCTCTCCTATTTCCCTTTCAGGAAATCTGCATCCACATCAAATCCTCACGGGATACTCCCTTTGCACTTTAGGAGGATCAGACTTCGCAATTTTACGACTCTAGCAGTCGAGCGTCTTGTTGCTCAGACCCCCGAATCCCAAAAATATGAAACTCCGATATCACTCCGACTTGTCGTCTTTCTCTCATTCGCGAGTTTCTATAACATACAGCTTTGCCCACGAACCCCAAAATTCCAATATTCTATTCGCTGAAATCCCGAGAGGTCAGACTCTGACACGTTTCTCGATGTTGGCCCTGCAACTAGCCTTCTCGCCGTTTTGAGACTTCAACACGATTAACTTCTACTTCGATAGTGTGCCACCTGTCCACCTTGTTGACCTTTGTGGTCCCACACAATCCTATCAATCATTTACGGCTTCGCGTTTCACGATTTCGTGGACTTTGATACCAAGTATTCGGCCCTTCCACTCACGAAATCCCAATAGGCGATTTCACGAGTGATCCAATGGCTCCTGACTGGCTTGGATCTACGGTTCTACTCCTCCTGAGCTTATAAATTTTCGAAGCACTCGTTGTATCTTCCTTGCTCCTCCGTGATATTTAACGACTCACGGGACATCGCGGATTCTTCACAAAGAATTCCGACCATCCGTCTTTTTTCTTGAGAACTCATCCTCCTACGGCCCGACGTTGCTACGCCTTCCTTCAGATTTTCAAGGTACTTGGATGCTTTCCTTCCTTCGACCCCTTCGAAGGTCCAAATCCTTCTGAAGTTTCCTTGATTTCAGGTCCTTTAGAAAATTACTGCTCACACTCCTTGCGGAAATCCTTCAAACACTTTCAAGTGTTGAACTTCTTCGACTCTGCGCACACCTACAACAGTAGTCTCTCAATACTTCGCTCAGGTTTGCAGCCCTGGGACTTTACTCAGCCTACACACTCTTTGCATGGCTCCCATACCTAACTGCACTTCTGTGGAAATGAGGACAAAAGCTATCTATCCTGAGCTTTCAGAGAAAAACCTCTGAACCCTTTTTTCAACGCACTCCTTGCAGACAATTCGACTGCACTCCTTGCAGGAACTCTTGCTCAGATAGAGAAACAATTGAAACTCATTTCTCTTACTCTCTCTCTTAGATTTCAGAAATTCAACAATAAATCATTCATACATAGCATAAAAGCAAATGTACAACAGAAAGAGTAAAATAACCATGAGCATAACATTCAAAGATGCATACACAGAGAATATATGAACACCATTAGTCTGAATCACATGTTTCTTGTATTAATTCAAAACTTCTATACATGGAGTATGCTACACAGCTCTCTGCTTCTCCTCTATGCTCTTCACACTAATCGTCATGCTAATGTTACAATACACAATGAGGGTGTCTATATCCCGTTTCCCTCTTGCGCTCTAAAACTGTCTAATCTAACATTCAATTCCATCTACTTGCATTAACTACCATAAATGATTTCTACCTACTAAGGATGAGAGCGAATCACTCAAGGTATGTTTACATTATACAAGGGAACTCCTTCTTAATGGCTTCATTTAAGGTTAGCGCATTTTCTTCAAGAAAATTTCAAAATTTGCGATGGGCGCTTGTCCAGTTGTCTTTTGCTACCGCGCTGGCTCGCTTGAGATGCTCCTGCATCATACTCCCTTGCTTGAAAATTTTCATGGGCTCCTTTCCATGAGCTCGCGTATGGTGTGTCCATGCCCTTAGATCTTTGCTTCGCTCTCCCAGCTAGCATCGTCAACTGGATGGCCCTTCCACTTGACCAAATATTCAAAGTATTGCTTTCGCCTGGTCTTCTTGCTCACCCTTTTGTCCAGTATGCACTCCATCTGCGAATTTTCTGCAACTGGAATCTGTTTTGTCCACTGGATCACTGGCTTCTCATTTCCTGTCCCTGCTTCCTCAACTTTATATGGGTAGAAATCTGAGATATTGAATATCGGAGAAATTTCGATCCCATCGGGTAATTCAATCTCGTAAGCATTCGCCCCAAATTTCTTCAAGACCTTACATGGTTCGATTTTTTTCATCTTCAGTTTATTATATGTTCCTCTCGGGAACCTTTCCTTTCTCAAATGTGCCAGAATCAAGTCACCAACCTCAAATTGAAGTTGTTTCTTGTGTTGTTCTTCTCTACGTTTATATTCCTGGTTCGAACTCTGCAATCGCTCTTTCACCTGGCTGTGAAGTTCCTTCATCGCTTCTGCGAAATCTTCTGCACTAGCTCTCCTAGTCATAGTCTGTTTTGAATCTCTCAGCTCAGAAATTCCTCTCGGTTGTATGCCATAGACAATCTGAAATGGAATTTTCCCTATGCTTCTGTTAACCGAGTCGTTATAAGCAAATTCTTCTTGTGGTAATATGTTGTCCCACTGGCTGTGGTGTTCTGTCACCAGGCTTCTCAGCAAATCTCCCAGACTTCTGTTCACCACTTATGTCTCTCCATCTATCTGAGGATGATAATCCAAACTAATTGACAAGTTAGTCCCCAGATTTTTCCATAAAGTCCTCCAAAAGTGTCCTATGAACTTAGTGTCTCAATCCGAAACTATGCTCCTTGGCAAGCCGTGAAGTCGAATGACTTCTTTGAAAAATAGATTCGCAATGTGAGTTGCGTCACTAGTTTTCTGACATGGGATGAAGTGTGCCATCTTGGAAAATCTATCCACCACCACAAAGATTGAGTCAAAACCTCTTTGTGTTCTTGGCAACCCCAATACAAAATCCATGCTGATTGCATCCCACGGCTTCTCAGGTATGGGCAATGGTTGATAAAACCCTGCATTCGGTTTCCTTCCCTTCGAATGCTGGCAAATTATACATCTGTCCACGAATCTCTTGATGTCTTCTCACATTCCCGGCCAAAAATATGACTCATTCAATTTTGCGAACGTCTTGTCGTGACCAAAGTGCCCTGCCAATCCTCCACTGTGTTTCTCCTTCAACAAATTCTCCCTCATGGAGCATTTTGGAATACACAGCTGATTGCTTTTAAACAGTAATCCTTCTTGGATCATGTATTATGTCCATTAGATTCTATCCCTGAGAATTAGATTCTCAGTTGCTTCGTACGCCTCCTTAAAATCTTGATCATCTGTGTACATGTTCCTGAGATCATCAAAACCCAACGTTTTGACTTTGAACTCCTGCAATAGCAAACACTTCCTGCTCAAAGCATCAACAACTTTGTTAGTAGTACCAGAAATATGTTTAATCACAAAAGTGAAATTTTGCATGTATTCCACCCATTTTACATGTCTCTGATTCAACTTTTCCTGTTGAGTCACGAACTGCAGTGCATGATTGTCACTGTATAAGACAAATTCTCTCGGGATCATGTAATGCCTCCATTTTTTCAATGCATGTATGATAGCATAGAACTCCTTATCATAAGTGGAGTATTTCACTTTCTCTTCATTCATCTTCTCGCTGAAGTATTTTATCGGCCTGTCCTCTTGACTCAAGACTACCCCTATTGCAAATCCACTTGCGTCGCATTTCACTTGAAATGTCTTTTGGAAATTCGGCAACACCAGAATTGGTTGTTCTGTAATCTTCCTCTTCAATAGATTAAAACTCTTCTTAGCTTCTTTTGTCTAGTGAAAAGACTTATGTCTCTTCTTCACTGTGTCCATCATCGGTGCACTAATTCCACTGAAATTCCTGATGAACTTTTGGTAGAAACTAGCCAATCCGTGATAAATTCTCACCTCAAAAATGTTCTTCGGTGATGGCCAATTCTTGATCACTTCCACCTTATCTGGATCCATCCTCAACTCATCGGCAGAAATAACAAATCCCAAATAAATGAGCTCCGTCTTCATGAATGAGGATTTCTTCATATTTATCAACAACTTCTCCTGTTGTAGCCTCTGCATCATTGTAGCCAAATGTTTCAGATGCTCTGCCACTGTTTTACTGAAAATCAGTATGTCATCGAAATACACAATGTCAAATTTTCCGATGAACTCCCTTAGGACTTCTTTCATCAACCTCACGAAGGTACTTGGTGCATTTGTTAAGCCAAATGACATAACAAGCCATTCATACAACCCTTCATTGGTTTTGAATGTTGTTTTCCATTCATCGCCTTCTCTCATGCGGATTTGATGATAACCGCTTTACAAATCAATCTTTGAAAAGAATTTTGCTCCACTCAAGCAATCCATCAAATCATCCATCCTTGGTAATGGAAATCTGTACTTGATGGTTATCTTTTTGATCGCCCTCGAGTCTATACACATCCTCCAGCCTCTTTCTTTCTTCGGACTGAGTACTGTTGGAACAACACACAGACTCAAGTTTTCTTTGACCAAACCTTTGTCTAACAAATCCTGGACTTGTCTTTTGACCTCTTCATTCTCCTGCAGCATCAGTCTATACGCGGCTTTGTTTGGAAAACTGGCTCCTGGTATGAGATCAATATGATGACTCACACTTCTGATCACTGGCAACGAATGAGGTAGTTCTTCCACTACTATGTCAATGAACTCTTCCAGCAGTTCCTGAATCTCTTCTGGTAAATCGTCCACTCTTGTGCTGGTCAAAACAACTTTCGATTTCCTGACCACAATGAATTGTGGTTCCTCTTTCTTATTAACCTCTGTAAGAAGTTCCTTCCCACTCATGAGAAGTACAGTGTTGCTTACTTCAGGTTTCACTTCCTTATCCTTGATTGGAAGCAACATGTGAGTTCTCCCATTCTTTTCTAGGGTGTATGTGTTCATTCTCCCATCATGAATCACATTTCTGTCATATTTCCACGATCTACCCAACAATAAATGAAAAAAATCCATGGGAATAACATCACAGAGTATCTTATCATTATATCCTCCTATCTAAAATTCAACTAAACATTGTTTAGTGACAGTTACCTGATGTCCTTTTTGTAGCCACGAAACTCTGTATGGGCTTGGATGATCAATTGTTTCCAGCTCCATCTTTTCTACCATCTCTGTAGAAATGAGATTATCCATGCTACCACTATCCACGATGACCTTGCATACCCTTTCCTTGGTTTTGCAGGTAGTCTGGAAAAGTCTGGTTCTTTGGACCAAACTCTCCACCTCCTTCTCGGGTGTCAAAAGAAAATTCCGCATCATCAACGATCTTCCGACTTCAGCGTCTTCTGCCTCCACATCTCGCCTCTGTGCTTTGACGATGTGAGTTTCTCCACTCTCCTTCTTTTTATCTGGACACTCGTAAGACTTGTGCCCATTCTTTCCACATGTGAAGCATGTTATTACTCCACCTCTTCCTCTTCCTCTACCTCTAGTACGAGGAAAAATATTATTATCAGCATAATCTCCTCTCTGCTCAGTATGCTACCCTCTCTGTTCAACATATCGTCCTCATTGTGAGCTTCCACCTCTCTCATTTCGAGTTTGAGGTTTCTTCCATTCCTCTTTGGGCTTCTGGTTTTTATCCTGGGCAACTGACTTGCCTCTAGGTTGTCTTTTGCCCCGGCTTCTCTGACCCTGCTTTCGGCTCAGCTTCTCTTCACCCTTTAGAGCCATCTAATAAGCATCTTCCACTGTTCAGATGGTTACCATGCTCATCTCATCCTGAATGTCATATCTCAGGCCATTCATGTATCTGGCAACCTTTTCATCATCGCTCTCCCGATGACCTGCCCTAATGTTCATCTTATAGAATTCTTCAGTGTATTCTTTCACTGTCATTAGCTTCTATCTTAGGTTCTGCATTCTCCTGAATAGAGTAATTTGGTAATCTCTGGGGATGAATTTTGCCTTCATCTTTGCGATCATTCTGTCCCAGCTCTTGATCTTCTGCTTGCCTTTGCAGCGTCTGTCATCTTGTAGTTCATCCCACAACAATGTTGCATGTCCTTTTAACCTCATGACAACATGTTTGACCTTCTTGTTCTCTTCAACATATTCATAGTCAAAATATGTGTCCAGGGCTCTAATCCAGTCTAGAAGCTCCTTTGCATCCAGATTTCTCTCATAAACTGAAATGTCCATTTTCTCTCTTGCACCCATTCTTGCAATAGCTTTAATCAAGCACTCATTTGCTGCATCTTCAGCTGCAACTTCTTCTTCATGTTTAGCCTCAAATTCACTTTCGAAATCACTAAGATCCCAAGCACTGATTGTACGTCTCTATGCTGTCTCCATGTCTTCAAGTCTAGCACGTAAATCACGCATTTCTCTCTCCATGGATGGATCAGTCATCTGCCTACCTCTTCTTCTCGACATTTCCCTCTCCTCTGGTGGATCAGGTGTTTGTCTGTCCCTTCTTCTTGGCGGCATGGTGAATTCTCCTCTTCTCTGCTACATAAAGAAAAGAACATTTTTGTGCTCTGATACCACAAATGATGACACACGCTAACCTCAATACGCGGATCGGAAGGTCTTCGTCAACGGGATCTTTCCTTTACCACTGGTCCGAAGAGCTCTCAACAACCACTCTCCTATTTCCCTTTTGGGAAATCTACATCCACAACAAATCCTCGCGGGATCCTCCCTTTGCACTTTAGGAGGATCGGACTTCGCAATTTCGCGACTCCAACAGTCGAGCGTCTTGTCGCTCAAACCCCCGAATTCCGAAACTCTGAAACTCCGATATCACTCTGACTTGTCGTCTTTCATTTGTTCGCGAGTTGCGATAACATACAACTCTGCCCACAAACCCCAAAATTCCAATATTCTATTCGCCGAAATCCCAAGAGGTCAGACTCCGACATGTTTCTCGACGTTGGCCCCGCAACTAGCCTTCTTGCCTTTTTGAGACTTCAACACGATTAACTTCTACTTCGATAGTGTGCCACCTATCCACCTTGTTGACCTTTGTGTTCCCACACAATCCTATCAATCAATTACGGCTTCGCGTTTCATGACTTCGTGGACTTTGATACCAAGTCTTCGTCCCTTCCACTCACAAAATCCCGATAGGCGATTTCACGAGTGATGCAACGGCTCCTGACTGGCTTGGATCTACGGTTCTACTCCTCCTGAGCTTAGAAATTTTCGAAGCACTTGTTGTAGCTTCCTTGCTCCTCCGTGAGATTTAACGGCTCACGCGACCTCGCAGATTCTCCACAGAGAATTCTGACCGTCCGTCTTTTTCCTTGAGAACTCATCCTCCTACGGCCCGATGTTGCTACACCTTCCTTCAGATTTTCAAGGTACTTGGACACTTTCCTTCCTTCGACCCCTTCGAAGGTCCAAATCCTTCTGAACTTTCCATGATTTCGGGTCCTTCAGAAAATTACTTCTCGCACTCCTTGCGGAAATCCTTCAAACACTTTCAAGTGTTGAACTTCTTCAACTCTGCGCACACCTGCAATAGTAGTCTCTCAATACTTCACTCAGGTTCGCAACCCTGAGACTTTACTCGCCATGCACACTCCTTGCATGGCTCCCGTGCCTGGCTGCACTTCTGTGGAAATGAGAACAAAAGCTATCTATCCTGAGCTTTCAGAGACAAACCTCTAAACCCTTTTGTCGATGCACTCCTTACGGACAATTCGACTACACTCCTTGCAGGAACTCTTGCTCAGATAGAGAAACAATTGAAACTCATTTCTCTTACTCTCTCTCTCTCGGATTTTAGACATTCAACAAGAAATCATTCATACATAGCATAAAAGAAAATGTACAACAGAAAGAGTAAAATAACCATGAGCATAACATTCAAAGATGCATACACAGAGAATATATGAACACCATGAGTCTGAATCACATTTTTCTTGTATTAATTCAGAACTTCTATACATGGAGTCTACTACACAACTCTTTGCTTCTCCTCTATGCTCTTCACACTAATCTTCATGCTAATGTTACAATACACAATGAGGGTGTCTATATCCCATTTCCCTCTTGCGCTCTAAAACTGTCTAATCTAACATTCAATTCCATCTACTTGCATTAACTACCATAAATGATTTCTACCTACTAAGGACGAGAGCGAATTGCTCAAGGTCCGTTTACATTATACAAGGGCGCTCCTTCTTAATGGATTCATTTAAGGTTAGCTCATTTACTTCAAGAAAATTTCAAAATTTGCGTTGGGCACTTGTCCACCTGTCTTTTGCTTCCGCGTTGGCTCGCTTGAGATGCTCCTGCATCAGAAATGGACACAATCGAGCCTATCCAACAATATTCAAATGTAGAAGAATCCACTAGATCCGATGCAACCACTAGAAAGAGAACTACTTTGCATACTATAGTCCACAACTTTTTCACTACAAGGAACTAAACACTTAGATAGCTTCCACGATCTGGTGCTCTTCCATGACCTACCAAAAATTAGATTTTTTTGAGGGAATGGATTTTTCGTTCTTTTACTAGGTGTCCCAACATTATCACATGGACCCATTTCATCCCTTAACCTCTTATCGCCATAATTATGGCCTTTTAACCTCTTTCTAAGAGAATATATTATTGGGAAGTACTGTGGTGCCAATGCAGTGGTTCGACCTCCACTAGTTTTCTTACTTACGTCCAATCGATATGCTTCCCTTGAAAATAATGATGCATCGAGAAACGTTCACCACGTTTAATCCCTCTAGTGAGACTTATCATGCCCTGGAAATACTTCTGGTTCAATCTAGTAGAGTGAGTGAGTCCCACTCACCCGACGTGCACCTAATGGATGGTCACATCATAAAAAATCCCTATGCTTCCATATTCTTGGTGACATGTGACTCCTTCATTGGGTGGATTTCGTTTTCCTTCTATTTATGTAGATTTTTCTCTCTATGACAATAGATTTTCTTTACGAGGATTCCTTTACTCTACAAAAATCCTTCCATAGGAGTCACAACTCCTCAGCTGAAGCACTTGCATGTCCCCTTCTCTAACTCCTCTACACACACATATTACAACTCTCTTCTTAGATGGCTCAACCACCTTACACTGTCAAGATTTCATTGATGCAATAGACATCGACATTAGTGGATGGTTATTTAATCTCACGACCTCCATGTTGGGTAGTGGAAGCATAAACAAAACAAGATTTTAATGGAAAAAATAAAGAAAGAAACAATCACACAATGAACTCAATATTTATGTGGTAAAACCATTCAAAAGGGAAACATCCATAGGGAAATGAAAATCGGTATTCTTATAGATCAAGGGAGAATTACAACAACCAAACACCATATTACAACTTTACTTATACTCATCCCACACTCTAGTTTTCCTCTATGGTCATGCATAGATATACAACATCTATCAAAAAATTACACAAACTGATCAGAAACTTATGAAACCATTGCATAAACTGATCAAACAATCATGCATGTCCATATTCTATTTTTAGCTGATTTTGTTCAACTAAATGTAGAGTAGTAAGACAGAATAAATCCCCCCATATCCCAACAATCATGGAAAATTAGTTGGCATATTTTAACAATCTCCACCTTCAGAACAATTTACCTGATATGTTATGCCCAAATTTATTCATCACCTTTACTGGAAGCCAAGAGAAGCCAAACACCACCGCAACTTCTTTGACAATAATCATTTCGTGAACATGTCTGCACAATTTTCTTGAGTATGGACCATTCCACTCCATCAATTGTAAGTTTTAAACCTGTGAAGTAAAGCAATGCATATAGATTCTTAAGCAAAACATAATTTAATCAATGGCTCATACACAAAGTACACAGAGATTTTATACCGGAAAAACCTTTCTTATATTCATTATCGAATTTCACCATTCACCATACAATATATACAATTCTTTTAGGTATTTCTTATATACCAAAAACCCTAATACCTTAATACGAGATTAATTTAGTAAACTGCTAAAAATAGAAAAAAAACGCCTAAAAAAAATATTCGGGGCATTGCCCCGAACACTGCGCATAACCAGGGGAAGGCATACCTACCCCCTTGGGACCCCCCTAGGAAAGAACCCGGTGCACACGACACAAAGAGCACTACTAGAGGGATCGTTAGATGCAGTTGTCAAACCTAACGCGCCAACACACACACACACATGCAAAGAATATAACACATACCCAACATTCTCCCACTTGTTGTTTTCTTTACATCTAGGGGTCCAGGGGATTATATAGTCAACAATCTAGGGAAGCAATGCCCATTGTTACTCTACACCAGGAGAACTTTTATGTTCTCACGGACTTTGTCAATGAATCTGCAACATTCTTCAAAGTGTCAACCTTTTCCAGCAACACCTTCTTTTCCTCAACCATGTCTCTCACAAAGTGATACTGAACATCAATATGCTTTGTCCTCGAATGATAAGATGGTTTCTTTTCCAGGAATATGGCACTCTCACTGTCACAATCTAATCTCAATGCTTGTTGTACCAACCCAATACCTAACATAATCTTTGTAACCATACTTCTTCCTTGCTTGCATGAGTGGCTGCCATGTATTCAACTTATGTAGTTGAGAGTGCCACTATAGCCTGTCTTTTTCTCATCCAACTAATTGTTCCTCCAAATAGGTTAAACACATACCCACTTGTAGATATTCTGTGATCTAGATATCCAACCCAGTCTGCATCAACAAAGCCATGTATGTCCACCACTCTGTCCAATCCTGGTCTTCCTTGGTAGAACAATCCATAACTGGTAGTGCCACAAACATACCTGAAGACCCTCTTTACTGTTGTCCAATTCTCCTTCCCTGGTTTTGACATATACCTACTCAAAACTCCCGCTGTATGTGAAATGTCTGGTCTAGTACAGACCATTGCACACATCAAACTGCCAACTGCACTGGCATACAGAACATGGGACATGTCCTCTTCTTCTTCCTGTGTCTTGGGACATTGATCTACAGATAACTTTACACCTATAGCAATAGGAACCTTGACTGATTTACTTCCATTCATATTAAACCTCTGCAATATTGTCTCAACATATTTTCTTTGATTCAACCAGAGTTTCTTGTTTGCACGATCTCTTTTAATCTCCATTCCCATAATGAAGTTAGCAACACCGAGATCCTTCATGTCAAATTTGGAGGATAGCTGTGATTTCACCTCTTTGATAACATCCATGTTATTTCCTACCAACAACATGTCATCAACATACAATAGTACATAAATTATGTGATTACCAACCTCCTTGGAATATACACAGTGATCAGCCTTGCTTCTTACAAATCCCAATCCAAGGATGTATGTGTCAAACTTTTGGTACCACATCCTAGGTGATTGCTTCAGACCATATAGTGACTTCTTTATCTTGCAGACCAACTCTTTCTTTCTCTTCACTACAAATCCTTCTGGATGCTTCATGTAGATTTATTCTTCCAGATCCCCATGTATGAATGTTGTCTTCACATCCATCTATTCCACTTCAAGATCAAAAGCAACAACAATAAATAAAATAAATCTAATAGAAGTTAACTTAGCAACAGGAGAAAAAATCTCACCAAAGTCAATTCCCTCTACCTGGGAATAACCTTTTTATACTAATTGAGCTTTGTATTTCTCCACTTTACCTTGTGCATTAAACTTCTTCATAAACAACCATTTGCTACCAACGTATTTTCTTCCAGCTGGAAACTCAACTATATCCCATGCATCATTCTTATCCAAGGCATCCATTTCTTCAACCATGGCCTTCTTCCATAGTTTACTATCCTACAAATTCACTGCTTCCCTGACAGTTATGGGTTCATCATCAGTAATAGATAAAGCAAAATTGGAACGAAAATCAGGTGGACTATACCTTTTTGGTTTCCTTTTATCTCTCACTGATATCCTCAATACTGGGGTATGAGGTTCTTCTTCTTCTTCTTTTTCTTCCACTTCTTTAGATGATTCAGATTTTGCATCATCCAACTCAAGCTCTATTTTCTCAGGTTCGTCTTGCGTTGGTAGGAATTCTTGTTTGGACACATCTTTTACCTCTGTGAAAAAAAAATCTCGGCTGTAAACAGTCTTCTTGGTTTCTGGGTTCAAAAGATTATAACCTTTCAGACCGTCTTTATAACCAATAAAGATACACTTTCCAGCCTTTTTATCCAACTTACTCCTATTTTCTTTTGGAACATGTACATAAGCATCACAACCAAACACTCTAAGATGTTGAAGAGAGGGTTTATTTCCAGACCATACCTCGTGTGGAGTTTTATCATCCAACGTTTATGAAGGTGATCGATTGACCAGGTAACATGTTATACTCACTTCCTTTGCCTAGAATTCTTGTCCTAACTCGGCACTGCTGAGCATGCTCCTTGATTTTTCCATCAGTGTCATGTTTGTCCTTTCTGCAACTCCATTTTGTTGAGGAGTATGTGGAGTAGTCTTCTGCCTTACTATACCACACTTCTTACAAAATTCTTCGAATTCATTTCTACAGAATTCTCCACCATTATCTGTTCTCAATACCTTTATATTCTTCTTTGTCCGATTTTCTACCAGAGCCTTAAACTCTTTAAATTTATCAAATACCTCAAATTTCTTTCTAAGAAAATAAATCCATGTGTTCCTTAAAAAATCATCTATGACTGAAACATAATACACAGACTTACCTAGTGATGGAATAGGCACAGGTCCAAACACATCACTGTGTATCAACTCTAAGATCCCCTTTGCTCTTGTAGCACCAGATGGGAATATCACTCGATTTTGTTTACCATATATGCAATGTTCACAAAAATCAAAATCCAGAGTGCAATTAGCCATACCTTCAACCATACCTTTATCGTGTAGTGTTCAAAGGCCCTTTTCTCCAATATGCTCCAGTCTTTGATGCCACAACATGGTATTCTTTTTCTGGGACAGTATTGATCTTGACTACTTCATTTCTCTTCTCAGGGACAACAAAATTGTTGCACCCATTAGTATAAGTTCTTCCCAACAACTTGTATAGAGTTCCACACTAAACTCCCCTCATCAGCACCATTGCTCCTCGTACCATGTTGCAAGTGTTCTTTCCAAATACAGTATTCACTCCTGCATCATCCAACTTGCTTACAGATATTAGGCTCCTGACTAGTTTTCGAATATGAAGAACCCTAGGGAGTGTTCTAATCATTCCATCTTTTAGTAGCAACTTAACCCTTCCAGGTCCCATGATTTTTGTTGTCGAGTCATCTCCTAGGAATACATCACCACCATCATACTTTTCATATTCATAGAACCACTCCCTGTGAGGAGTCATGTGGTATGAAACACCTAAGTCGATCAACCATACATCATGGTCTGTATGTGTACATGTAGATGCCAGGTAAACATCTCCTCCTTCTTCAGTGGAGGTTTTTGTCTCTATGGAAGAGGTACTATCAGATCCCTTTGGTTTTTCAACCTTCTTAGACTTGCAATCTTTCTTATAATGCCCTGTTTTACCACACTTCCATCATTTCCTCAAAGATTTTCCTGGAGACTTAGATCTACCTGTAGATTTAGATATCCCCCCTGAAGACTTACTAGGATTCCTATCTTAGGTACAACCTCTTACAAATAAAGCATGTGTGCTATGACCATCCATTATTTTCTGCCTCATCTCTTCAGATAACAAGGATGCAACTACATCCTCATACTTCAATGTAGATTGAGTGGTACTACCTATTGCTACAACCGGATTATCCCAAGAGTCTGGCAAAGAACATAACAAAGTAATACACTTATCTTCTTCTACAATCGTAATATTAATAGAGAAAATTTGACTTACCATAGTATTAAAGGCATTTAGATGTTCTATCACAGAATCTCCATATTCCATCCTAAGATGATACAACTTCTTTCGAAGAAACAACTTGTTTGCCAAGCACTTTGATTGATACAAATTCCCCAACTTATCCCATAGTTATTTGGTTGTATATTCTCCTGAGATATTCAACAACACTGAATCTGCCAGGCAGAGTCGAATAGTACTCCTTGCTCTTCTGTCCAACTTCTCCCAATCTTCCTTCGACATACCAGTAGATTGTGTACTAGTAGGTTGTGTACTAGTAGTTTGTGTACCAGTAGCCTGTGTGCTAGTAGACAGTGTACTAGTAGGTTGTGTACCAGGATCCATAGCGATCCATTGTTCTTTTTCTACAAGAAGGTCCTCCATCTTCAGCTTCCATAGCTCAAAGTTTTTACCGTTGAACTTCTCTATCTTGATTCTAGAAGAGATTTCCATTCCTCTTTCTACACTCAAATAACCACTGCAAAATCTCCCACTAAACCCAGGTTTATCACAGACCCAAGATAAACTTGATCTATCAAGACCGAGCCAAACCCTTAACAACAAAGGCATCCCTCTGAAGCCAAAAATGAGCTCTGATACCACATGTAAGTTTTAAACCTGTGAATTAAAGAAATGCATATAGATTCTTAATCAAAACATAATTTAATTAATGGCTCATACACAGAGTACACAAATATTTTATACCAGAAACCCTCAACTGGGAAAACCTTTCTTATATTCATTATCGAATTTCACCATTCACCATACAATATATACAATGTTTTTAGGTATTCCGTAGATACCAAAACCCTGATCCCTTAATCCAAGATTAATTTAGTAAACTGCTAAAAATAGCAAAAACCGCCCGGTGTCGAACGTTACGCGTAACCAGGGGGGAATACTTGCCCCCCCCTGGGACCCCCCTAGGAAAGCGCTCAACGCACATGACACAAAGAGAACTACTAGAGGGATCGTCAAACGCAGTTGTCTAACCTGACACGCCAACACACACACATGAAAAGAATATAACACATACCCAACATCAATAACCTGTCTTACAAAGTTATGCCTTGTCTCATTTTGATACGTTGTATTGCTAGTCAAATGCACAACACTTTGAATACCACAAAACACCTTATCCTGTACTTTTCCAAACTTAACCAATAGATCCTTGCATTCATGCGACATGTAACTTGAGTTAGATCTCCTCTTGTCCAAGTATCCTGCAAGTTTTGAATCAACATAACCACATCATAAATCATTGCAACCATTATATGTTATACTCATCATGCCTCTAAGATACCAAAGAACCCATTCCCGATGCTATTTACTTGTATTCCCCATGTGTCCACTGACAACACCAGCTGATGCATGAGAAATATTTAATCTTGACCATTTCATCGTATACATACTTCCTACCATTCTAACATATGGTATACGAGACAAAACCTTTTCTTTCTCATAACCAAGACATAAACTTGAAGAAATCTTACAATGGAAATCTAAAAGGATATTTATCGATTTCACAATGTTCATATTGAACCTCATTAGTATCTTCGCCATAGAATTTTGATGTGATAACCACAAATTACCATTATTATCGTTTCTATATACTTCTATGCCCAAGATTTGTTTTGTTTCTCCTCGATCCTTCATCTGAAATGTCCTCTCCAACTAAGCCTTTAACCTACTGAGCTCAATCATGCTTTGTCTTGCAACAAGCATATCATCAACAAATAACATCAAGATAAAAAATGTACCTTAAACACAATGGTTATAGTTATTTCTTGATAAATTTTGGCTCACCATGAAAAAATCTAACATCTTGTACCATTGCCTAGGTACCTTTCGTCCATACAATGATTCCCTAAGTTTGCAAACAAATCCCTCTTTGTTATCATGAACTACTTTTAAATGTTCTATGTACATATCTCTACTAATAATGATTTTGTGGGAAGTAGCATCCCACAATATGTATTCCTTAACTTCATCACCATAACCAACAAAGATATAATACAAGCAAAAATTCTGAAATAAGAATTCTAAGTCTGGAAGTAACTTACAATTTACGAGTACATGAAACCCTTTCTTTCTCATATGACCTTGTTGTTGACGCCATAAACAAGAAGATACATGTGTTACCTTAGATGCCACTTTAGTACTTCCTTCCAGCTTATAAAGATTATCAATCTTTGTTCCCTTCATCACCACTAAAACACCTTTTGACACTTTTAGTGCTCCACCTTGACCTGTATACTTATATACACTAGAATCCAAAACTCTTAAGGAAATCAATTTCTTACATCCATTAACTTTCTAACAATACCATCGAATATCATCATTCTAATACTGTCATCCCCAACAATTTTACAAGAAATACCATTTCCCATAAAAACAACACCTTCATCAATAGATTGGTAAGAAGTGAACCAATTTCTATGTGAGCACATGTGGTGGGAAGCACCAGAATATAACAACCATTCTTCCTGATATTGTAATATACTAGACACAGATAAAACTTCATCAATCATACCTAAATTTTTCTTAGCCAAATTTGCTTCCTTTTTTTCATTCTCCTTAGATTCTTTTATTTTCTAACAATCTTTCTTGAGATGCCATGTTTTGTTGCAGTACCAACATTTTTCTCTACCCTTTCTGCCTGCTGACTTATATCTGGATGTATCTCGTGAATCCTCCCCTCTTTCTTTAGATCTACCTCTAGCCACCATTACTTCTGATGTTGAGATTTCTTGACTGGATCTTTTCCTCATCTCCTCATTCAACAAAGCTCCCACAACAATATCATAATCAATCATTTTTGTTGTGATAAACCACATAGATGTGACTAAATGATCCCGAGATTTAGGTAATAAACACAATAGCATAACTTCTTTGTCATCATCTTCGTATTTTACTTCCATACTATATAATTGACAAATCAGAGTATACATTTAAATTATCAGTAATTTTCATACCTTTTTTCATCAGTAAGCTATACAACTTCCTCTTCAAGAAGATTATGTTCGTCAATGAGTGAAGACTGCATTGCCCCTCCTCATATACTCGCGATGAGTGAAGACTGCATTCAATTCTGTAAAGCCCACAACTAACTGCTCGAGCGAGCTCTCCTCTGCATCTTCGTCCAGACGATGGAGGAGTGTTTATGGTTGTCACCTCTGCGCGTGTGCGAACTCCCACAATGGGTTCATATTATGTTGCTTCTCCTCGACTGGACCAATGTGTCTCCTCATTTCATGTTGCACAAACGTCCAGTTTGCATCCCTCTCTAGCCATTACCTTCTTCGTCTAGTTTCTCTCTACGCCTTCTCCATTTTTCTCTGCCTTGGTCATGCCTTCACTTCATGGGAAGCCAAAGAGAGGCCCTGTATGGTATCAAAATAAATCTAGTATGGCCATCTGACCTCCGCCTATCCCTACTCCTTCACCCATCTCCTTGCCTTCCCCTCAGCCCAGTCCTCTTAGGGCCAGAGCGGCCTTCCACCTCTATCCTCGCCCTACGCCTATCGTGTGGAGTGGTTTGATCTCCATGGAAATTATTTGGGCTTTGCTCTTGGCTCAATCCAGGACTTGGCCTCTTCCTCGCAACCATCTACAGCCCACCCGATGAACTCACCTGAGCACTTCGTCCCCTTTCCACCACCCTCCGTCCCCTTGCCACCACCCTTTGTCATGGCTCCTCTGGAAGAAACCCCAACCCACATGGAAGAGCCATCGAGCCAACAACATTCATGCTTGGATTGTGCTTCTTGTTCAAGAATCTGCGACTCTATGGTGATATTGCATGAATTAGTGTTTGTTGTTTGAAAAGATGTGGACGACATGCGCTTCCAGTTGGAACTTCTGGACAAGCGAGGGGAGAAAATTGCATCTATGCTCTCCACTATGCTCGACAACCAACACTCTCTAGAACTGACCACCAGTGCACCGATAGCCCCAACGACGTTCTTGGCTCATGTTATCCGGGTTGCAGCAGCGTGCAACTTGGGAAAGAGACAAAAACAAAATGCATGAGCGTCGACATATGCACAGGTGTCAACTTGCATGTCTATTTTTGTCAATCTTCTATGTTTATAGAAGCGTCCTCTTGGGCCGTATGCGACGTCTAACACATTGTTTTCTTTTTATGTGTCAAAAGTCAGTCTTTTTTTATTTTCTAGTATGCAAGACAGGTCTGAACAAATCGATTTCCCCACGAGGTGATTTAGTTCATGATTGTTTAACTTATGATTCTTTCATTTTTTAGAAACAAGTTGAATTGTTTTCTCTTCAAGAAATTGATTTTTATGAGGGTATTATAATTTTGTATCATGAAAAATAATATATAAACACTTACTAAAAAAAATATTAAAGTCAAACAATTCAAAAAGTTATTAACTTTGTTAAACAATAAAATTAAAATTAAAGAATCTATGTTAAATCACTTTCATATTAACTTTTATAATAGTTATAAAATGAATATACAAATTATAATATTTTTTTTTTTTGACAAATATAGTTCCATTATTGATATATTGAATTTCAATGCTTAGGAATAAAGTTTTTAAATTAAATAATTCTTTATTTAGAAATACAGTATTAAGAAAGATGCTATTTTCATTAGAAATTCGTTTAAATTTGGATTTATCAAAAAAAAACACAAATATGTTTTTATTTCTAAATAAAAATAGATGTTTATGACCTAAGAAGGATATGAATAATATATTAAAAATGCAAAATACTATTCATGTAGACTTGTTGTTGTCGTGATAAAAGACCACATTATTCTAAAATTGTAATGCTTAATACCATAGTCTATAAATCTACCTTGTGTTTTGTCATAAGTGTTTGGCTATTTTATTTCAAGTTATAATAGTTTTTTAAATATTTTGTTTTGAGTTAAGTTATAATAGTTTTTAAAATATTTTGTTTTGAGTTTTTTTTTTGTTTGTACTTCTAAAATACATATACATATGACATTTTGGGTCATTATCAATTTTCTTAATTTTTTTTAGATAAGATAAAAATAAAGTTTAAAATGAAAAAAACTGTATAATTGTATTAATATAGAAATGATACCTAATGCCAATATCAATATTTGATATATTACGATATTATCACTTTTTTAATAAAATATAATATAATATAATTTTTTTTGATATATTATCACTTTTTTAATAAAATAAAATAAAATATAAATTTTTTCAATAAAATAAAATAAAATATAAAATCATTAGACAAATTTAGAATACACAAATCTATTTCAACTCTAGTTCTTATTATTGTCCAAAAAAATACAAACAAGAATTTCTTGTTTGGAATATCTATTAGAAAATTTATAAAAAAAAGATATCTTAATTCCCAACCATACAGAGTCATTAATTACAAAGATAAATTTATGTAATGTTTTTCCTTTTTTCGTTCCACAATATATAGAATAAATCTGAAGCTAAATATTACAAGCTTTGTTCACATATCCTTTCAGAAATGCCAAAAATCTTAGTACGGTCGTGTATTGTACCAAAAATCACATTTCCTTTCATTTTATGGAGCCGCTGGATCTAATCGAAATCTGCGTTTTGATTAAACGTTGACGTACCCCAATTGGACGATACCAAAAGGATGAAATAATCGTACTGACATTATTTTGAGAAATGTAAACGATCGTCATCACAAACTTGCCATGCCTGTACTTCTCGTTAACACCAGTGTGATGTAGAATTCCTTCAGCGACAAGAAGCATCTAATTAATTCAACACATAAGTTCTTTTCAACACAAAATTCTACAGTAATACTAACTAGCACAGCCGACTCGCGGCTGGAGAATGTCGAAAGGTATCGGTCACTGAAACGTCGCTATGCTAGTTGAAACGACGTTCAGCTGCCGTAGTTATCACTGCGTCTAGCTACAAATGTTTAATATCAAGGAACGTGGCAATGTAAAGTTTTATACATATTCATTTTTCTTAATCAGTTAACCTGTCAATCAATGGTTAAAGAAGTAATTTTTTAATCATATTAAGTAAATGTGAAAAAGTAAACAAGGTAACGGAAGTATTCAGAAATGCAAGGAAGTTATGAACATTAAATTTCATCCATTGATTAGAGAGTACGACTAAGAATATGCCAGCATCTTCAATTGTTAGCCATAAGATTAGAATTTTAGATTAAAAGGTGATTAATTGTGCCCATTGTCAATAGGTGTACGCCTTTCAACGTAATTAATTGTGCCCATTATCAATAGGTGTATGCCTTTCTGCGTAATTACTGTAATTACCCATGGTTGGAATGATGCAGACTCCAGGTTTTATTCTCTGCATTTATATCTGAGTTGGTATGGCACTGCAATTATGCAATTACCAGTGGTTGGAATGATGCAGACTCCACGTTTTGTTCCCTGCATTTATTACTGAGGTGGTATAATTTCCAGTAGTTGGAATGATGCAGACTCCACGTTTTGTTCCCTGCATTTATTACTGAGGTGGTATAATTACCAGTGGTTGGAATGATGCAGACTACAGGTTTTATTCTCTGCATTTATAACTGAGGTGGTATGGCGGTTTTATTCTCTGCGTTTATACCGAATCGTACAGTGGTTTACAAATACAATGGAGGAGGCAGGTCATCATTATCATCGATTCTATGTTTGACAGGGAAGTTTGAATTTCATGAGTGATGTCTTGTCTTGAATTGTTGGTTGGTACATATGCAACCTCCTCCTTTCCTCTAATTTATGTGGAATTGCTATAAACACGTCATTGAAGGTTGTTTTATATGAAATCAGTGGTATTATATGAAATCAGTGGGTTAATTTGGTGGAGCACTGTACGTATACTATGGCTACTATAAAATAAGTCAAGTGATTTGGTTAATTTGGTGGAACGCATTGCATGTACATTTATGTGGTGATAAACTAAGTCAACTGATTTGGCTAATTTCACGGAATACGTTGTATCTAGATTATGGTGTGAGATAAAAGAAGAGGAGGATTATGTGTGATGAATTTTAATATAGGGATACTTTACACTAAATTAATTAAGGGTAGAATAAGAGAGGATAATTAAACTTATTGTATATGGGATAAAGAGTAGAAAAAAATAATAAGAAAAATGAAGGGTAGAATAAGAGAAGATAACTAAAGTTATTGCATATGGGATAAAGAGTAGAAAAAAACAATAAGAAAAATGAAGGGTAGAATTAGAGAAGATAACTAAAGTTATAAGAAAATGAGAAAAATGAAGGGTAGAATAAGAGAAGATAATAAAGTTATTGCATATGGGATAAAGAGTAGAAAAAAAAAGTGAAATTTTAATATAAAGATATGTTATTGTGGTAAGAGTACTTATATGGAGAATATTTCAATGTAGAGATATCTTGCAATTTAATGGAGATTGAACTTTGTGTGAGTTTTATATCTTATTATAGTAAGATAACCTACAAAAGGTGGGCTTGCAATATAAAGAAAACTATTATAGTGACAAAGCTTTTGATGTAGCTAATGTGGTTTAAACCAATTTTGTTTCACAATTAAGTAGTAAGAAAACTATTATAGCGACAAAGTTTTCGATGTAGCTAATGTGGTTTAAACTGATTTTATCTCACAATTAAGTACGTGGGTTTGCTCATAAAATACATAGAAGGACAATGTTGATACCTCACACATGTAATTTAGAAGAGGACTATTAACGTGAAACGAAACATTTACTAGAAGTAATGTTTACCATCTCTAAGGATGTTATCCCATTAAGGATGCTAGGATGATAATTAAAAAATCGTCGGTTTATCATGGTAAAATTCACATTAATTTTTTTCTCTATAATAAGAATAATATTAAGAAGTATCATTTTTAGGTAATGACTTGTATATTTTGGTAACTAGAGATAGCATAAAGAGAAGACAAAACTCCATTAATTAATGAATAAAGACCTTCAAACATTTTATAGTAATGAAAGTACATTTTATAGTAATGAAAGTAGACACTAAATGCCTCAAATGAGTGCACTGGTGGAACATTATTATGGAGTTATGTCTTTGCCTTGTGCTATCCATAGTTATTGAAATTATATGAGTCAATACATTAAAAATGAGTTAGCATGTCAAAGCATAAGATACATATTTTTTACTATCCCACTACTATTGTTTTAGCTAGTCCACCTAATTAATTTGTTAGGTGAGAGAGCATGTGAATGTACATGACAAATATATCCATGGAAGTACTCATTCCAAAACCTTATGGAAGTCTTTTAATAGCCCCGAGATAGTATTTTAATAACACGAGAGAAGTATTTTAATAGCCCATGTTTTGTGGCATTAGTGTTAGGTATGTTACTAATTCTCTTATGTAGAGTGTTTGATCTCTACAATAGCAGTTAGTATGATGATCATTTATTTATTTTTTGCAAAGGAAAATGAAAAATAAACAAGGAAAGGAAGTTGACAAAGGAGGAAATGAGAAGTACTCAAATCTATTCCGCCCAAGTTTCCTCTCTCTTTTCTTGATACCTAAACGACAAAATTAAAATAAAACTACCCTTTGATTCTTGCACATTGTCAAACTCCACAAGAAACAATTTTATCCATTGAAAAAAATAACTTCTACAACGTTTATTCTAAAAATTCCTGACTAAAAAAAATTTAATTCTAAGTGATTTGAAATAAACATAAACATCAAGAGTAACGATACATGATCAAGTTTAATATCTTGAAAGAAAAAAATGAGATTCTATTAGTGTGAAAGAAAGTAAAAAACCAACCTAGGAGACCATTGTCCTCCAAGTGGGATATGGGCACCAATATGAGGTTTTATGCAATAGAGATGGTCTTAGATTATTGTTAGGAAATGAATTTAGGGAAATAGGGACTAAATTAATATTTTTGATCAAATGGCCCATTATCAAGGCCTCGAACCACAACATAGATCCTTTAAATTGGATCTTTGGCACAAAATTGAGATATGGATGGAATTAGGAGTTTTTGTGCAATAAAGATGGGTCTCAAGACCTTGACCATAGTCAAAGGAGGGAAACAAGGGCCTTATTCCATAAATGAATATCTAGGGATAATTGATCGTGAACATGACCTCAAACTACAACACATGGCCTTTAGAGGTGACCTTGGGCCTCCAAGTGGAATATGGGTACCATTATAAAGTATGGAAGGCTAAATATAGGTCTCAAGGCATTGTCCATGACCAAGGGAGGAAAATAAGGCTCTTTGGAAATAGATGTACCCTTTAGAGATGAAGGACCATAGACCACATAGAATGTCCCATATAGGGGATGATTGTCCTTCAAGTGAGATATTGGTATGATTATGATGTTTTATACATGAGGGATGGATGCTAGGGCCTTAACCATGGTTATGATAGAAATCCAAGAAATTAAACACTAAATGAATATTCTTGGGCTAATGGGCAATGATCAAGCCCTTGAACTACAACACGAACCCTCTAAAAGGGATATTTTCAATACATGTGGAATACATGTGCCATTATTCTTTTTTGTGCATTAGAGATTGGTTTGGAGCCCTTGACTTTGATTGGGGAGGAAAATAATTTCCTTAATCGATAAATGAATTTTATAGGTCATGTAGGATATAAATATTCCTCAAACCATCAAAACAACCTCCAGAATATACCTTTGTCCTTGAGTGGGATATGGATATCATAAGGAGGTTTTGCACACAAGTGATGGCTCTTGGGGCCTTTGGCCCAAAATGATGTTGCAATGGCCTTGGTCTTTGAAATAGACCTTAAACCACCACATAGACCTAGATCATTGACCTCTTGATGGGATATGGAAATCAATCCGAGATTTTTCTTAGAATGCATATGTCCTAGGTGGTTGACCATGTCCAATGAAGGAAATCAAGGGTCGTAGGATCTCTATTTCATTAACAATACCTTGAACCTCCACAAAATTCATATTGATGGTATCTTTGGATTTGAAATTAGATATGGGAACTATTAGAAATTTCTATAGGAAATGGATGGGAATCACAAATGTTGGGGATTAGGTGTAACCTGATATGAAACAAATAAAAAGAACATTAGATAATTGAAGATGAATGATTTTCAAATATAATAGGTGGTTTCTAAATAGACTATTACAACACTTAAGCATATGGCATTGTGATCAAAACATCATAATGCATGTTGAACATCTTGACATATGTTCACTTCACGATCTTGTACACTTGTACCACATGTTGATAATCACCCATAAGGTTTCCTATTAATAGCTTCAAGATCTATACAACTTCCTTGGAATTGGGAAGATCTTGTCCACATATAACCATCGATGGTTAGAGTTGACTCTGTCAAATTTTCATTGTCTACTTGACTTGACAAGGATGCTCGACCCGAGCATCCATGTGTCCAACTAATTGTCGATTTTGCATATGTCCAATCCACCGACTGATTGTCTTAGACTATTAGTCGAATGTCGAATCGAAAGGATTGTCAACTACTTGATCAAATAATGTAGATATTTGGTCGATCGCTCGACCGACTGTCTCTAGATTTTGGTTGACTACCTAAATGACTGATTCCAAGGGAAGTGTGTTGAACCATCAGAACCTGAGGTTCCAACACCCCCCCATTAACACATGACTCTGGAGATTTAGGAGGTGAAATTCAGTTGGTAGAACACCCTGCTATTATTGCAACTTCCTGAATCCCAAGCATCATATGGATATTGATGAACTTAGCTTCAGATAATGGACTAGTAAATATGTCATCTAATTGATCATCTATTCTACAATAGACAAGAGAGAAAACATTCTCATGAACCAACTGTCTCAAATAGTGAGGATGGAGCTCAATGTGCTTCTTCTTACTATGGGAAAAAAGGTTTTCAGTAACTTGAATGACACTCTGATTGTCACAGTAAAGTGTAGTCGAGGTATGTACAATAAATCCAAGTTCTCCTAGAAGTTGGCGAATCCATACTGCCTCTGTACCTTCTTGAATGATTCCACAATATTCTACTTCTATAGTAACTAAGGAGACTACCTTATGTTTCTTACATGACGAAACAACAATATCATGCTGAAGTGAAACACATAGCTAGAAGTGGATTTCCTATCATCATTGTCTCCTATCCAATCAGATTCAATGAAGCCAACCAATGAATCTAAACTTCAAAAATACTTGATACCAAGATGAGTGGCACCCTAGAGATTAAGAAAAATCCTTTTGACTACTTTCCAATGGATTTCTCTAGGATCCTGCATAAACAAGAAACCAAACTAATAGAAAAAGAAATTCCAGGTCAACCATGAGTAAGAAAAATGAGACGATCAACAAATTTTCGATATAGTGTAGCATTAGTTTGAAACTTTTTACTCAAATTAAATCTATATTTAAAAGGAGTGGCATAGGTCTTACAAATGTCCATCTTAAAATGTGTCAAAAGATCCATTACATATTTGGATTGAGAAAGGAAAAAACCATCATACGATAATAATAATTGAAGACCCAAAACATAATGCAGAATACTAAGATATATCATGTCAAAAGAGTCAACAAGTTGTTTCTTTAATATAAGAATGATATCATTTTTATTTCTAGTTATGACAAGGCCATGGACATATACATCAATAATCAAAGTGTTTCCATGAGTATGGAGTACATATAAGTTGTGATCAAATTCAAACCATTTGAAGCCAATTCGAATAAAGGAATTCTCGTTCTTAGCATACCAAGCCTGAGGAGATTTCCTCAAACCATAAAGAGACTTTTGAAGTTGAAAAAATATGTTATAATTTTTCACAAAACCAGGAGGATGTTCCATGAAAATTCATTCATATAGGTTTCTATGAAGAAATGAACTCTTCACATCCATTTGATGGATTTTCCATCCAAATAAAACATCAAGTGAAAGAATTAGTCAAACATATTTAATATTTGCAACAATGGAAAATGACTTATTGTAGTCGATTCCTTCTTGTTGAGAAAATCCTTTCTCAACCAAGAAAGATTTATGATGCTCAAAAACACCTTCAGAGGTAAATTCTTTCTTGTATACCCATCAACACTTCACAATGTTATTTCCTTGAGGTCAAGTCACTAAATCCCAAGTGTGATTCTTCAATAGAGAATACATTTATGTCTGCATATCCTACTCCCTTTCATGGTTCCCTTGTGCATTTTAGTAGTGTAACATACCTAGCCACCCCTAGGCTGAGCTATGCTACTTCAAGAAGTAACATACCCAACCACCCACAAGCTGGGAACACTACCTCAAAACTCACTTCTAAACTAATTTTGAATTCAGATAAATTTCTAATTAATAAAGAGGCATGAAATATTCACATGCAGAGTTTACGATTCATTCTACAACATAAAGAAATGAGACATATGTCATGCACAACAATAACCAACATGCATGCATATTATAGATACACATTTCATAGATAAATAAATACATAGGTAAATAAAACCATGACAGAGAGCACTTATATTTAATGAAACGAATCACCAACTGGATGCATACCAAGGAATTTCCACCCAAGTGTAGACACTGTTGTTCCAAGTCTCAATAACAATGTCACCCCTGATCCAGGGCTATGAATCCACAATGATGGTTCTAGAGTATCACTCATCTTCCCAAACCAGTCAACACTCAAGCTCTCACGGGATTTTCAACACACACAACAATCCTAAGTACACCAACTCTCTTCTACCCAACTTGCAAAACCCAAGAGAATGGACCCCCTTCTCTTCCACATAGTCCCTCCATTTGTCCACCTCCTTCTAAGGATCTAGTGCATCTGGTCAAGAATATCCATGTTGGGACTCTAAGGATTCCTAGTTGTGGGAAAAACTTAATGCATGCCAATGCATCTCAGACATGCAAGAATTAATTCGTCATTGGAATACACCAACAATCATTATAGCCAAAAAAACCATGCCTCCTCTCCAACAATTGGTTTTTCTTTCCCAAGCTAAAAACACGAATGAGGAATCATGAGTGGGTGAAATAATGAATGGAGGGAGAAAAAAATGAAAGGTGTGAACAATGAAAAATGAGTGAGAAAGTGAAGAAGAACCCACATTATGGTTTTATATATTTACTTGCAAATCAAGAACCACATGGCCTTCCCCAAGAAGCTCATGTAACCATTCCTCTCCATTAAAAAAATAATGGGTAAATAAAATATAAAATAAATACTTATCCCCTCAAGCCCCCTATAACTCTTGTCCATCTAGAAATAAATGATGTATTTATTATTAATAATGATCCAAACATTACATTTCCTAGGCACACTAGCTTCTTTTAATTGTTTGTGCACTCTGGCCTTTAATAAATAAAAAAAAAAATTTATTTAATATGGGGCTCAAAACTAGGGTATTACATTCCTCTCCCCCTTATTTTGGCACTTCCCTTCGTGCAGATACAAAACATAAATCAAAATTTCAAAATTTATTCAAAAAGTTGTGGGTACTCTATCCTCATGGCATCTTCATGCTCCCAAGCAAAATCTTCATTACCATAGCAGGTTCATTGGACTTTTACTAGCTCTATAACTCGATTTCGGAGCATTTTGACTTTTTTGTCCAATATTCGCATTGGTTGGACCTGAAAGTCTCCCTCTGTCTCTACCTGAATCATATTTCAATCAATAACATGGTTAAGATCATGTACATATTATTTTTATCAAAGAGACATGAAATACATTATGCACATTCATGGAAGTAGGCAATGCAAGCATGTATGCAATTGGTCCTATTTTGTCCAATATCTCAAATGGACCATAGAATATGGTTGCTAGCTTTGTAAAATTACCCAACTTCAAAGAGCTCTTCTTGGGATTCACTTTAAAAATCACATGCCCCCCACTTTAAATTCTCTACTTGTCTTGTTCTTATCTGCATACATTTTCTGTCTATCTTGAGCTTCCTTTAAATTTTTCTTAATTCTAACCATCTGGTCTTCCATATCCTTGAGCAATTTTGGCCCAAGTACCACTCTATCTGTTGGGTTTTACCAACTCACTAGAGTATTGCATTTCCTACCATACAAAGCTTCAAATGGGCTCATTTTCAATGAATCTTGATACCCATTATTATATGCAAACTCAACCAAGTGCAAGTAATCTTCCCACTTAGATGGCTTATCCATCACATACATTCTCAACATTTCTTCGATTACTTGGTTGAATATCTCTGTCTTCCCATCTAACTGTGGATGGTATGATGTGCTAAAGTCAAGATTTGTACCAAATCCTTCTAACAATCCCCTCTAGAAATTTGAAGTAAATTTTTTGTCTCTGTCCGAAACAATCGTCTTAGGTATCCCATGCAATCTAACAATATCCCTCATGTAAATTTATCCAATATTATCTATTGTATGAGTCACTTTTATAGGATCAAAATGAGCATCCTTTGTCAATTTATCAACCACTACCATGATTGAATCATGTTGTCTTGTTGTCCTGGGAAATTTAGTTATAAAATAAATGGTTACCACTTCCTATTTATTCTGTGGAGTTGGTAATGGTTGTATAAAACCCATTGGGTGCCTATTCTCAACCTTCACTCTCTGACATTCGATACACTTGGCAATGTAATCAACAACATATTTTTTCAATCCTAGCCAAAAGTATTGGCTTCTTACTGCTGCAATTATTTTCTAGTAACCGGGATGCCCGACATATGGAACATTATGAATTTATTTTAATACCAAATTCCTAAGTTCTATGGAACTAGGAACATAAATTCTATTTTTATGCATAAGTAATCCATCTTCCTTCATCTCATATTCTTTAATTTTCTATTGTACATTTTCTTGCTGTAAGCTTTCTCTTACCTATAGGTAATGTTGATCTGTAACAACAACATCTAAAATTATTCTCTTTAAATATGATTGATGCATACTAATGGTTGTAGCATGAATGAGATGTACTCTTCTACTAAGTGCATCGAAAAATTTATTTTCTTTTCATTTGATATTCTTGATGTCAAAGTCGTATTCACTTAAAAATTCCATCCATCTTGTTTTCCTAGCATTCAAAGTTGGTTGTTCAAAAAGATATTTCAGACCACTGTGGTTTGTTCTTAATTCAAATCTATTCCCCATGAGATAATGCCTCCACATATTCAATGCATTAAAAATGGCAACAAGTTCCAATTCATGTGTGGCATATTTCCTCTCATGTTCTTTAAGATTTTTGGACTCATAACCAATGACATGTTCATTTTGAATGAGGACCCCACCAATTCCTTCATTGCATGCATCTGTACATACCGCAAAACTTTCATTTGGGTCACCAATCTTTAAAACAGGTGCACTCACAAGTAATTCTTTCAACAAATTAAAGTTGTCTTCACACTCATATTTCCATTCAAATTTAATTCCCTTATTTTTCAAAGAAGTGATGAGATGATAAATCTTAGATTACCCTGCTATAAATCTTTTGTAGTAACTAGCTAATCCCATAAAAGATCTAACTTCTAAAACATTCCTGGGTGTTGGCCATCCTCTAATGGCTTCAATATTATCTAGATCTACTGCTATACTTTGTTATGAAACATCTCTTTAGATGTAAGGCTGAAATCTCCCTTATAGAGATGGGTCTTGGAACTCCTTTCAAAATCCTCTTTTTTCCTTCTTCATCAAGACATGTAAATGTCTTGTTATGACAATCTAGGATAACATGATGCTTTTCCAACCAATCCATTCCAATTAGAATATCATAAGACCCCAATGGTATAATATTTAGATCAACATTAGTATTCACACCATTAAGACTTATGGAACAACCTCATACCATATCATGGATTCTACTTTTGGTTCAAGTGGCTAGCTGAACCAAACTTGATTTTTCAAGCTTAATTTTCTCCAAATGTACTCTATCCACTATTTTAGGATCAATTTCTATAGCAAGAAAACCCCCCTATGGAATACATTAGGGTTCAACATGTAGGTATATCTAACCATCTAAAAGTATCCTAATTTTCTAACTACCCCGAATATACCCCACATTCATGCATGAAATACAAAGTGAAAAGATCAGTTAACTTTACCTTTTACTCCGTGTCCAATGTCGATCCTCTCGCATTCGATAGCTCCGCTGACTCTAAGGCTCCTCCCAAGGCTGACCTGCATTAACAAATAGATAAACAAGAAACTACGAAACATGCATCTCATATATAAATCATGGGTTAGATTTGAGAATAAAGCATAAATCAAATACAAACATTTGACACATCATATTTTGGGTTAGAAAAAGTATTCCTTTAATTGATATCACAATGTTTACTTACAACAAGATTGAAGACTGCTCCAGGAACATGGTCCAGGCTCCTCTTCACCAAGCTCCAATTTCCCTTCCATGTATCTTTCTCCTCTCAACTTCTCTCTAGGGAATGGAATAGGCTTATGATGAAGGAAAAAGGAAAAAATGGGAAATTCTGACGCAAATCTCACATTGAGGTGACTGCAATTTCTTGGGGCAAGGAGGGCATATGAAACGGGTAGAGTTTCATTGTTCTTAAATGATTTTATTTGGAATGAGGCCCCAACACCTCCTTTTATATAACAAAAGTATGGTTATTTGGTCGGGTGACGGGCTGTAGGTGGTGGGACAATTGGGAAACTACCCAATAGCTCGTAATCTCAACGAAGTCCTTTCAACTTCTTTTTTTTTTGCAAATTTTGTGAGTATACGTGGGCTATAGTGGTGAAACTAGCGTACGTACGTGGGTTGTAATGGTGCAACGAGCATGTGTATGTGGGTAGTTGTGGTGCAGGGCGCGTACATCTTCAAAAATAATGTTTTTAAGAAGAGTTGCTCAGTGATGGCTTGGCAAAAAAAGCAAGTAAGAGGGCCAAATCCTAGGTATGCATGTATGGAGAAATTTAGGGTTATAATAGATGACCTCTAATGTGTGAGGTCAGAAGATCATCTGATGGCCAAAATACATTACAAATCTTCACCAACATACAAAGTGAGTGAGCTTGGGACCACAGTTTGGGAGGTGCCATCTGCAAAAATAATAATTGTCTGTCTGAGGCGGGCATACCGATGATTTAGATGAAATACATCATGGTTTCCAATCAAATACATTGCAGATCCATGTCATATAACTATATAAAGTGTATCCACGAGCAATACACGGGGGATCTACATCTCAAAATCAAATATATACATGTATAGTATCCATCTTCAAGAAGGAAATGAAGCATGATTGCTGGAGATGAGGCCTTCAGAGCTTGAGAAACAACTTCCAGATCTTAAAAAATCAGGTAGGAGTGTAATGTGAGTGTACGAATTCACTACCTAGAGGTCTTCGATGACTCGTCAGGAACATACAAGAGGATATTGGTGATCAGGTAGAGAACTTCATTGATTTCGAGCAAGGACTTGATTGGAATTTTGGAATGGCCAGGCATGAGTTCAAGAGACAAAATGAAAAAAGGTTGACTCAGGTTGGGTAAAAATTCCCTTAGACAATATCATGATAGATGATTAGAATCAGGCAACATGACATTGACATAAGTCTACGATGTAGGAGGCAACGCAAACTCTCCATGTGTTTGGAGGAATAACCAAACAGAAGAGGACACAACTCTATGTAGCGATAACAACTTCCTAAGGTCATATGAAATCCCAAATCTAGATGAACAAATGGAAGGATGTGTTTTGTCCAAGGGCGAATCATTGTGCTACCATAAAAATAAAATACTTTTCCTGTCCTCTTTTTGGGGTATATTTGATTTTTTGTCTTTTTCAATATTTTTAAAGATATTGAAAAAGAATGAAAGAATGTTACGTTACAAAGGAGGAACGAGTGTCGCAAGAATACTATTTCCAAGCACAAGGAACACACTAATTCTCATAGCAACGCAAACATACTAGTTCCAAGTGCAAGGAACACACTAATGCTCAGAGAAAGGAGACATGTGAAGGAAAAGGACACTCGAAAACATTCCTCCATGGTTCAAGGTGTTAATACGCCCAGAGAAGGTAAGCTTGGTGGTTTTTCATTTTTAGAGAGTCTGAAAAAGCATAAAAGAAGACTTCGTTGGGGTACCTTTTTTGAAGGTAGTTTAGTCAGTTTGAAAAAGGGGTAAACTAGCAACGAAAATATGTCTATTCAAAACCATTTTAACGAGTGTGACAAAGACAAGATCACTTGGAAATATTTTCAATTTTAAGGAGTCTGAAAAGAGATTAACTATGGACTCACAACCTTTTTCTATATTTAGTCCCCTTAGCATGAAAAATTATAAAATTTACTTAGGAGAAATCTCTCGGCGAGACAAATCTTTGGAGGTGTACATTTTTCCTCCTTAATCTACATGCTGGAAAAAGGGGTAAACTCATGCCAGTAGATGTTTTTCTGAACCAATTAACGAGTGTGAAAGAACAAGGTCACTCAACAATATTTTCAATTTTAAGGAGTCTGAAAAGAGCTTAACTATGGACTTCGTAGGGGATGTTCTTCTGGACCAATTTAACGAGTGTGAAGGAACAAGGTCACTCGACAATATTTTCAATTTTAGGGAGTCTGAAAAGAGCTTAACTATGGACTCCGTGGAGGTTCCGTTTTCATAAATTTAGTCCCCCAGGCCCGAAAAAGGGTTAAACTTATACCTGAGAATACTCTTCTAGTGAACCGAAGTTCCTAGAGTATACCTTTGTTCGTAAAATTGACCATCCGGACCGAAAAATGGGTAAAATGCCACTGGACAGATGTGCCTTCAAATTTGATTTTGAAGAGTGTGAAGGACAACAAGATCGCTCAACAATCTTTTCATATTTAGAGAGTCTGAAAATGGATTAAAGAAGACTTGTTTTTTGGGAATCTCGATGGTGAGGCCAAGCATGATAACATATCAGACGTATGAGGCTCAATCTCGTAATCAAGACAAGACTAACAAGGACTCTCGAGCCTAAAGTCATCGATGACGGCATGGACACCAAAATGAAACAAGGATATACCTAGGGCATCCATGTATAGGTAGGATCTGCCACTAAATTATGACACTTCTAAGGCAACAATGAAGGTTTTGTGTCGCAACTCGATGGGATCGATCCTATGGAAAAGAAGAAAATACAATGAGATGCAAAAGTGGATGTGGAATCCTAACTTAAATGAAAATAGTTGGAAAAATGACTTTTACCAAAGGACCTTCAAAAGTGACCCATCTCTCTAAAATTTTACCAAACCTAAAATCAAAGTCTGTCGTAACATCCAATAAGAAACTCAATAACCACGCTAAACGATTTTCAAGCTAGAAAAAAGACAAAAGGGTTCGAAAAGGTGGCAAAAAGGCCAAAAAAGTCTATAAATAGAAGCTGACAACTCATTTTCACCATTGCAAATTGAGAATTAACCAAAAAGAGAAAAAGACCCCTTTTCTAAAAGAGCTGATTCCGGGAGTTTTAGAGGACAAAACGAACTTCCGCTAGGACCAAGTAAGTACAACCTAACCCCTCTTTCATTTCCATACTTCCTTTCTTCATTTATTTTAGTTTTTTTGGGGGCACACCCTCTTAAAAAAAGGCAGCCCTATGTGTACGTGGGATGTCTAAGGAAAACCCACATATTCCCATGGGAAGAAAAACAAATCCCCGCGTGCATACGTGACTATGTCCAAGACAACCCACGTACAACCTTAATAACCTAGAAAAGTGAAAAATCAAGAGCTAACTTCCTCCATAAACTTGTCATTTGACAGGATGTATGTCCACTAGAGAGAGAGGGAGCACACATACATTGATATCCTGGTCGAAGAGGACCCTTCTGTTGTCATCGCATTGAAACAATGCGGGTTATAGAATTTTTTCCAGTGTCCACTCATGAGGGTACAACCCAGTTTGTTGAATGCCTTGGTGGATTATTGGCATCTTGACGCTGAGACATTTATTCTTGAGGGGCAGTCGTTGACTCCAATGAATGAAGACATATACTTTCTGACTGGACTCTCGAGTATACGGGAACCAGTCAAATTGCGTTCATTTCCCCAGGGCACCATAACATCGCCAAGTTGATCGGACTACATTGTGAAGCCGTCACTGAGAAAGTGGGTTCTCAGGTGCCAATCCACAAGATCATCAATCTATCACTGAAAGTGATAGTTTTACTCATTCATAGGATCATTGGATCTGCGACCTTACATCAAGCCTCCCGGGTGCATATGTATTATGCGGTGCAGTGCTTAAATACACGAGTGTTTAAATGGAGCATGACCATGCTTGACTGCATGAAGAGACAACTTACAAAGTGTTGTGGGCGAAGTAACAAAAACTTTTGGTTTGGTACCATTTTGTGCTCGTTCTTCTTAGAGAGGGTACCCAACATGAGTCCACGAGAGACAGTACGGGGGCATGTGGCCTCCTTCCCAACAGTGTATGGGTGGGAGACATTGATTCCAAAATAGGGGGGAGGAAGGACCATAGAGGCCTTCGATGATACATTTTTTGACTGGTGGGCACAGAAGATTCTGACAATAGAGGACTACCCCTATGTCGGGATCAACTTTTCTAGGGATCCATACATGCCCATACCTCCTGGAGGGGAGTGAGGAGAGATAGGTACGTTTGTTTCTAAATTTATTTAATTTTTAGTTTCTTATATATATATATATATATATATATCATTTTTATGTGAATCAGATTATTTGACAACTATGTATTTGTTATGTATAGATGTGGGACTAGTACGTCCAATAGACTTCTCAAGGACTAGGCGATGTCCTTGACCAGAGGTAGTACCAGCAGCAGCTGTCGGACCAACAACAATAGCAGGGGGACCTCCAACCAGAGAGGCTGAGAGATTTTTGAGATGGGTGGAGCGGAACCTCACCGCTCTCACTCATGCAGTTCCCATGGTCAAGATCAAGGATCTTCCGCCATCGATGCAGCCTCACATAGTTGGGGTTCCATGAACCTGTGTCCAACTCTTATTGCATTTTGAAAACGTTGTTGTTCAGTATGACAAGGCCAATAGGCCCCATGCTTAGATAGGATGGACCACTTACATGCCGAGGACACTCTTTTGTATATTTTTGAGGGCATAAGCCCTGTGACATGTACTGGATATGTATTTTTGAGGTGTTATCTCCCACCTATGTACTTTGAGACTTTTGATATATATATGTGTATTTACATATTTTATGTCTTATGGATCACATTTCTTTTTTTTACAAATGTATTTACATGTGTATGTGGGTGCTTCTTTTATGTGTGTGCAATATGCCAATCTAATACTTGATTAGCTAGAGTATCTGTCATTTGATTTAATCTCCTAGGAACATGGATATACATAATGTAATCAAA
>ML813223.1:97907-113774 GCA_009831015.1 Picea engelmannii
TTCTTACTCTGCACCAGTGGTAATGGTATTCAAGAAAGATAGCTCATGGCGTATGTGTCCAGATTATAGAGAGCTCAACAAGATCACTATTAAATATAAGTTTCCCATTCCTGTCATTGATGAATTGTTAGATGAACTACATGAAGAAATCTATTTCACAAAATTGGATGTCCATTCATGGTATCATCAGATCAGAATGAAGGAAGAAGATATCCCAAAAACAATATTCCGAACTCATGAAGGCCATTATGAATTTTTGGTCATGCCTTTTGGCCTTACAAATGCACCTTCCACATCGAGAATCAACAACAAGTTCTCCAAATCTTAAAGGACAACCTGACCATGGCACACAATTGCATGAAACAACAAGCAGATCAACATCATAGTGAAAGAATTTTTGAAGTAGGGGATTGGGTATTTTTAAGACTACAACCATACAAACAGATGTCCCTCAAGCAAGCCAAGAAGGATAATAAATTATCACGAAAGTACTATGTCCCTTATAAGGTGTTGCAAAAGATTGGTACTATTGCATACAAATTGGAGCTGCCTGTATCTTCACGAGTACACCCAGTTTTCCATGTTTCGTGCTTAAAGAAGGTTATAGGAGACAAGATCCCACTTCAAACTATATTTCCAGAACTTGATGAGGAAGGAAAAATCATATTGGAGCCTGAAGCCATCACTGACACAAGAATTCACCAACTGAGGAATAGATCCATTTCAGAGTATCTCATTAAATGGAGGAAACTACCAATTGAAGATTCCACTTGGGAAGATGAGTCTTTTATACAAAAGCATCCAGAGTTAATCAAGCGTCGTGGACAACACTTGTCTCAAGGGGAGGGGCATGTTAAGCTCTAATATTGGCTCATTAGCCCTTAATTGGGGCATATTATATTAGTAATGTTATTTTATTTATGTCGGCTTTAGGCCATTAGTTGTAATTATACCTCCTAGTCTCCTATATATACCAAGGAGACATTTTCATTTTGAATCATCTTGTACTTGAACATTTATGTGGGGTAAAAGGAGGTTTCCCCCTCGAAGAGGCTTATTATCTGAAATTCTCTCTTTTTAAAGGCATCGAGTACTATTTCTGAGGATTTTCTATGCTATATTGATATTTGGTTCTTAACAGTCACTTTCATAACAAAATGATGTCTAAGTTAACATAAAATCTGGGGTTGAGGCAAGAGAATTCATCACCCTACTACCCACAAGAGAATGGTCAGGTGGAAGTTGTGAATAAGTTTCTCAATACTATTCTACAGTGAAGGATCAATTCTTCCAATTCAAATTGAAATTTGATGTTGTACTCAGTATCGTGGGCTTACTGAACATCTATAAAGACTGCCACCAGTTTCTCACCTTTTCAACTCATTTACGGGCTGGAAGCAGTCTTTCCAGTAGAGTGCCAGATCCCATCTCTAAAGTTGGTAGTAGAGTTATTTCCAGACACTTCACCCCTTGAGGAACACTTATTATATCTCAAGCAACTCGATGAGAAACTCCATGATGCAGCCTTAGCTAATGCAGCTCACAAGAAACGATTCAAGTGTCAATATGATCAGTACGTTCATCCTCAGATTTTCTCCAAAGGTGACCTTGTCCTAGTCTACGACCAAGATAAGGATGCCCTGGGGGTAGGCAAGTTCAAACCCATGTGGTTCGGACCGTTCATGGTGAAGGAGGTCTTAAATAACGGTTTGTATCACCTGGTTGACTGTGAGGGAAATGCTTTGGCGGAGCCTAGAAATGGACTCTACCTCAAGAATTATTACTTGTAGGTCCGTCGCCTTGGGTGACTTCTTGTACATATGTATAGTTCTTATACAGTTAGTTTTTTTTTTTTTTTTATGGACGTGTCGTTATTTATGTCATATTTTTCACGGTAGTAGATGTCAATTGAATCAGAGGTGTTCATTGGGTTCGCGGACGACACTAGCCGACACACTCGAAGGCTCACTTTCGCAGCTTGAGTGATTTTCACACCTCAAGGGCCAAGACCAGTTTCTATCTTATGGAGGTATCTGTTTAGGTAACACCACAAACAATGTCGTTGAGTACAATGCAATAATATATTTGATTCGTGACGCTTTGTCACATAGTATCTCTCACCTCCGGGTCTACTTAGATGCTCAGTTGGTTGAGTCCTAGTTAAATGGGGTTTACCGCATTTATGATACTACTGTACATTGATGATTCCTTAGGGTACGTCTCTTAGAACGATGATTTGATTACATTATGTATATCCATGTTCCTAGGAGATTAAATCAAATGACAGATACTCTAGCTAATCAAGTATTAGATTGGCATATTGCACACACATAAAAGAAGCACCCACATACACATGTAAATACATTTGTAAAAAAAAGAAATGTGATCCATAAGACATAAAATATGTAAATACACATATATATATCAAAAGTCTCAAAGTACATAGGTGGGAGATAACACCTCAAAAATACATATCCAGTACATGTCACAGGGCTTATGCCCTCAAAAATATACAAAAGAGTGTCCTCGGCATGTAAGTGGTCCATCCTATCTAAGCATGGGGCCTATTGGCCTTGTCATACTGAACAACAACGTTTTCAAAATGCAATAAGAGTTGGACACAGGTTCATGGAACCCCAACTATGTGAGGCTGCATCGATGGCGGAAGATCCTTGATCTTGACCATGGGAACTGCATGAGTGAGAGCGGTGAGGTTCCGCTCCACCCATCTCAAAAATCTCTCAGCCTCTCTGGTTGGAGGTCCCCCTGCTATTGTTGTTGGTCCGACAGCTGCTGCTGGTACTACCTCTGGTCAAGGACATCGCCTAGTCCTTGAGAAGTCTATTGGACGTACTAGTCCCACATCTATACATAACAAATACATAGTTGTCAAATAATCTGATTCACATAAAAATGATATATATATATATATATATATATAAGAAACTAAAAATTAAATAAATTTAGAAACAAACGTACCTATCTCTCCTCACTCCCCTCCAGGAGGTATGGGCATGTATGGATCCCTAGAAAAGTTGATCCCGACATAGGGGTAGTCCTCTATTGTCAGAATCTTCTGTGCCCACCAGTCAAAAAATGTATCATCGAAGGCCTCTATGGTCCTTCCTCCCCCCTATTTTGGAATCAATGTCTCCCACCCATACACTGTTGGGAAGGAGGCCACATGCCCCCGTACTGTCTCTCGTGGACTCATGTTGGGTACCCTCTCTAAGAAGAACGAGCACAAAATGGTACCAAACCAAAAGTTTTTGTTACTTCGCCCACAACACTTTGTAAGTTGTCTCTTCATGCAGTCAAGCATGGTCATGCTCCATTTAAACACTCGTGTATTTAAGCACTGCACCGCATAATACATATGCACCCGGGAGGCTTGATGTAAGGTCGCAGATCCAATGATCCTATGAATGAGTAAAACTATCACTTTCAGTGATAGATTGATGATCTTGTGGATTGGCACCTGAGAACCCACTTTCTCAGTGACGGCTTCACAATGTAGTCCGATCAACTTGGCGATGTTATGGTGCCCTGGGGAAATGAACGCAATTTGACTGGTTCCCGTATACTCGAGAGTCCAGTCAGAAAGTATATGTCTTCATTCATTGGAGTCAACGACTGCCCCTCAAGAATAAATGTCTCAGCGTCAAGATGCCAATAATCCACCAAGGCATTCAACAAACTGGGTTGTACCCTCATGAGTGGACACTGGAAAAAATTCTATAACCCGCATTGTTTCAATGCGATGACAACAGAAGGGTCCTCTTCGACCAGGATATCAATGTATGTGTGCTCCCTCTCTCTCTAGTGGACATACATCCTGTCAAATGACAAGTTTATGGAGGAAGTTAGCTCTTGATTTTTCACTTTTCTAGGTTATTAAGGTTGTACGTGGGTTGTCTTGGACATAGTCACGTATGCACGCGGGGATTTGTTTTTCTTCCCATGGGAATATGTGGGTTTTCCTTAGACATCCCACGTACACATAGGGCTGCCTTTTTTTAAGAGGGTGTGCCCCCAAAAAAACTAAAATAAATGAAGAAAGGAAGTATGGAAATGAAAGAGGGGTTAGGTTGTACTTACTTGGTCCTAGCGGAAGTTCGTTTTGTCCTCTAAAACTCCCGGAATCAGCTCTTTTAGAAAAGGGGTCTTTTTCTCTTTTTGGTTAATTCTCAATTTGCAATGGTGAAAATGAGTTGTCAGCTTCTATTTATAGACTTTTTTGGCCTTTTTGCCACCTTTTCGAACCCTTTTGTCTTTTTTCTAGCTTGAAAATCGTTTAGCGTGGTTATTGAGTTTCTTATTGGATGTTACGACAGACTTTGATTTTAGGTTTGGTAAAATTTTAGAGAGATGGGTCACTTTTGAAGGTCCTTTGGTAAAAGTCATTTTTCCAACTATTTTCATTTAAGTTAGGATTCCACATCCACTTTTGCATCTCATTGTATTTTCTTCTTTTCCATAGGATCGATCCCATCGAGTTGCGACACAAAACCTTCATTGTTGCCTTAGAAGTGTCATAATTTAGTGGCAGATCCTACCTATACATGGATGCCCTAGGTATATCCTTGTTTCATTTTGGTGTCCATGCCGTCATCGATGACTTTAGGCTCGAGAGTCCTTGTTAGTCTTGTCTTGATTACGAGATTGAGCCTCATACGTCTGATATGTTATCATGCTTGGCCTCACCATCGAGATTCCCAAAAAACAAGTCTTCTTTAATCCATTTTCAGACTCTCTAAATATGAAAAGATTGTTGAGCGATCTTGTTGTCCTTCACACTCTTCAAAATCAAATTTGAAGGCACATCTGTCCAGTGGCATTTTACCCATTTTTCGGTCCGGATGGTCAATTTTACGAACAAAGGTATACTCTAGGAACTTCGGTTCACTAGAAGAGTATTCTCAGGTATAAGTTTAACCCTTTTTCGGGCCTGGGGGACTAAATTTATGAAAACGGAACCTCCACGGAGTCCATAGTTAAGCTCTTTTCAGACTCCCTAAAATTGAAAATATTGTCGAGTGACCTTGTTCCTTCACACTCGTTAAATTGGTCCAGAAGAACATCCCCTACGAAGTCCATAGTTAAGCTCTTTTCAGACTCCTTAAAATTGAAAATATTGTTGAGTGACCTTGTTCTTTCACACTCGTTAATTGGTTCAGAAAAACATCTACTGGCATGAGTTTACCCCTTTTTCCAGCATGTAGATTAAGGAGGAAAAATGTACACCTCCAAAGATTTGTCTCGCCGAGAGATTTCTCCTAAGTAAATTTTATAATTTTTCATGCTAAGGGGACTAAATATAGAAAAAGGTTGTGAGTCCATAGTTAATCTCTTTTCAGACTCCTTAAAATTGAAAATATTTCCAAGTGATCTTGTCTTTGTCACACTCGTTAAAATGGTTTTGAATAGACATATTTTCGTTGCTAGTTTACCCCTTTTTCAAACTGACTAAACTACCTTCAAAAAAGGTACCCCAACGAAGTCTTCTTTTATGCTTTTTCAGACTCTCTAAAAATGAAAAACCACCAAGCTTACCTTCTCTGGGCGTATTAACACCTTGAACCATGGAGGAATGTTTTCGAGTGTCCTTTTCCTTCACATGTCTCCTTTCTCTGAGCATTAGTGTGTTCCTTGCACTTGGAACTAGTATGTTTGCGTTGCTATGAGAATTAGTGTGTTCCTTGTGCTTGGAAATAGTATTCTTGCGACACTCGTTCCTCCTTTGTAACGTAACATTCTTTCATTCTTTTTCAATATCTTTAAAAATATTGAAAAAGACAAAAAATCAAATATACCCCAAAAAGAGGACAGGAAAAGTATTTTATTTTTATGGTAGCACAATGATTCGCCCTTGGACAAAACACATCCTTCCATTTGTTCATCTAGATTTGGGATTTCATATGACCTTAGGAAGTTGTTATCGCTACATAGAGTTGTGTCCTCTTCTGTTTGGTTATTCCTCCAAACACATGGAGAGTTTGCGTTGCCTCCTACATCGTAGACTTATGTCAATGTCATGTTGCCTGATTCTAATCATCTATCATGATATTGTCTAAGGGAATTTTTACCCAACCTGAGTCAACCTTTTTTCATTTTGTCTCTTGAACTCATGCCTGGCCATTCCAAAATTCCAATCAAGTCCTTGCTCGAAATCAATGAAGTTCTCTACCTGATCACCAATATCCTCTTGTATGTTCCTGACGAGTCATCGAAGACCTCTAGGTAGTGAATTCGTACACTCACATTACACTCCTACCTGATTTTTTAAGATCTGGAAGTTGTTTCTCAAGCTCTGAAGGCCTCATCTCCAGCAATCATGCTTCATTTCCTTCTTGAAGATGGATACTATACATGTATATATTTGATTTTGAGATGTAGATCCCCCGTGTATTGCTCGTGGATACACTTTATATAGTTATATGACATGGATCTGCAATGTATTTGATTGGAAACCATGATGTATTTCATCTAAATCATCGGTATGCCCGCCTCAGACAGACAATTATTATTTTTGCAGATGGCACCTCCCAAACTGTGGTCCCAAGCTCACTCACTTTGTATGTTGGTGAAGATTTGTAATGTATTTTGGCCATCAGATGATCTTCTGACCTCACACATTAGAGGTCATCTATTATAACCCTAAATTTCTCCATACATGCATACCTAGGATTTGGCCCTCTTACTTGCTTTTTTTGCCAAGCCATCACTGAGCAACTCTTCTTAAAAACATTATTTTTGAAGATGTACGCGCCCTGCACCACAACTACCCACATACACATGCTCGTTGCACCATTACAACCCACGTACGTACGCTAGTTTCACCACTATAGCCCACGTATACTCACAAAATTTGCAAAAAAAAAAGAAGTTGAAAGGACTTCGTTGAGATTACGAGCTATTGGGTAGTTTCCCAATTGTCCCACCACCTACAGCCCGTCACCCGACCAAATAACCATACTTTTGTTATATAAAAGGAGGTGTTGGGGCCTCATTCCAAATAAAATCATTTAAGAACAATGAAACTCTACCCGTTTCATATGCCCTCCTTGCCCCAAGAAATTGCAGTCACCTCAATGTGAGATTTGCGTCAGAATTTCCCATTTTTTCCTTTTTCCTTCATCATAAGCCTATTCCATTCCCTAGAGAGAAGTTGAGAGGAGAAAGATACATGGAAGGGAAATTGGAGCTTGGTGAAGAGGAGCCTGGACCATGTTCCTGGAGCAGTCTTCAATCTTGTTGTAAGTAAACATTGTGATATCAATTAAAGGAATACTTTTTCTAACCCAAAATATGATGTGTCAAATGTTTGTATTTGATTTATGCTTTATTCTCAAATCTAACCCATGATTTATATATGAGATGCATGTTTCGTAGTTTCTTGTTTATCTATTTGTTAATGCAGGTCAGCCTTGGGAGGAGCCTTAGAGTCAGCGGAGCTATCGAATGCGAGAGGATCGACATTGGACACGGAGTAAAAGGTAAAGTTAACTGATCTTTTCACTTTGTATTTCATGCATGAATGTGGGGTATATTCGGGGTAGTTAGAAAATTAGGATACTTTTAGATGGTTAGATATACCTACATGTTGAACCCTAATGTATTCCATAGGGGGGTTTTCTTGCTATAGAAATTGATCCTAAAATAGTGGATAGAGTACATTTGGAGAAAATTAAGCTTGAAAAATCAAGTTTGGTTCAGCTAGCCACTTGAACCAAAAGTAGAATCCATGATATGGTATGAGGTTGTTCCATAAGTCTTAATGGTGTGAATACTAATGTTGATCTAAATATTATACCATTGGGGTCTTATGATATTCTAATTGGAATGGATTGGTTGGAAAAGCATCATGTTATCCTAGATTGTCATAACAAGACATTTACATGTCTTGATGAAGAAGGAAAAAAGAGGATTTTGAAAGGAGTTCCAAGACCCATCTCTATAAGGGAGATTTCAGCCTTACATCTAAAGAGATGTTTCATAACAAAGTATAGCAGTAGATCTAGATAATATTGAAGCCATTAGAGGATGGCCAACACCCAGGAATGTTTTAGAAGTTAGATCTTTTATGGGATTAGCTAGTTACTACAAAAGATTTATAGCAGGGTAATCTAAGATTTATCATCTCATCACTTCTTTGAAAAATAAGGGAATTAAATTTGAATGGAAATATGAGTGTGAAGACAACTTTAATTTGTTGAAAGAATTACTTGTGAGTGCACCTGTTTTAAAGATTGGTGACCCAAATGAAAGTTTTGCGGTATGTACAGATGCATGCAATGAAGGAATTGGTGGGGTCCTCATTCAAAATGAACATGTCATTGGTTATGAGTCCAAAAATCTTAAAGAACATGAGAGGAAATATGCCACACATGAATTGGAACTTGTTGCCATTTTTAATGCATTGAATATGTGGAGGCATTATCTCATGGGGAATAGATTTGAATTAAGAACAAACCACAGTGGTCTGAAATATCTTTTTGAACAACCAACTTTGAATGCTAGGAAAACAAGATGGATGGAATTTTTAAGTGAATACGACTTTGACATCAAGAATATCAAATGAAAAGAAAATAAATTTTTCGATGCACTTAGTAGAAGAGTACATCTCATTCATGCTACAACCATTAGTATGCATCAATCATATTTAAAGAGAATAATTTTAGATGTTGTTGTTACAGATCAACATTACCTATAGGTAAGAGAAAGCTTACAGCAAGAAAATGTACAATAGAAAATTAAAGAATATGAGATGAAGGAAGATGGATTACTTATGCATAAAAATAGAATTTATGTTCCTAGTTCCATAGAACTTAGGAATTTGGTATTAAAATAAATTCATAATGTTCCATATGTCGGGCATCCCGGTTACTAGAAAATAATTGCAGCAGTAAGAAGCCAATACTTTTGGCTAGGATTGAAAAAATATGTTGTTGATTACATTGCCAAGTGTATCGAATGTCAGAGAGTGAAGGTTGAGAATAGGCACCCAATGGGTTTTATACAACCATTACCAACTCCACAGAATAAATAGGAAGTGGTAACCATTTATTTTATAACTAAATTTCCCAGGACAACAAGACAACATGATTCAATCATGGTAGTGGTTGATAAATTGACAAAGGATGCTCATTTTGATCCTATAAAAGTGACTCATACAATAGATAATATTGGATAAATTTACATGAGGGATATTGTTAGATTGCATGGGATACCTAAGACGATTGTTTCGGACAGAGACAAAAAATTTACTTCAAATTTCTAGAGGGGATTGTTAGAAGGATTTGGTACAAATCTTGACTTTAGCACATCATACCATCCACAGTTAGATGGGAAGACAGAGATATTCAACCAAGTAATCGAAGAAATGTTGAGAATGTATGTGATGGATAAGCCATCTAAGTGGGAAGATTACTTGCACTTGGTTGAGTTTGCATATAATAATGGGTATCAAGATTCATTGAAAATGAGCCCATTTGAAGCTTTGTATGGTAGGAAATGCAATACTCTAGTGAGTTGGTAAAACCCAACAGATAGAGTGGTACTTGGGCCAAAATTGCTCAAGGATATGGAAGACCAGATGGTTAGAATTAAGAAAAATTTAAAGGAAGCTCAAGATAGACAGAAAATGTATGCAGATAAGAACAAGACAAGTAGAGAATTTAAAGTGGGGGGCATGTGATTTTTAAAGTGAATCCCAAGAAGAGCTCTTTGAAGTTGGGTAATTTTACAAAGCTAGCAACCATATTCTATGGTCCATTTGAGATATTGGACAAAATAGGACCAATTGCATACATGCTTGCATTGCCTACTTCCATGAATGTGCATAATGTATTTCATGTCTCTTTGATAAAAATAATATGTACATGATCTTAACCATGTTATTGATTGAAATATGATTCAGGTAGAGACAGAGGGAGACTTTCAGGTCCAACCAATGCGAATATTGGACAAAAAAGTCAAAATGCTCCGAAATCGAGTTATAGAGCTAGTAAAAGTCCAATGAACCTGCTATGGTAATGAAGATTTTGCTTGGGAGCATGAAGATGCCATGAGGATAGAGTACCCACAACTTTTTGAATAAATTTTGAAATTTTGATTTATGTTTTGTATCTGCACGAAGGGAAGTGCCAAAATAAGGGGGAGAGGAATGTAATACCCTAGTTTTGAGCCCCATATTAAATAAATTTTTTTTTTTATTTATTAAAGGCCAGAGTGCACAAACAATTAAAAGAAGCTAGTGTGCCTAGGAAATGTAATGTTTGGATCATTATTAATAATAAATACATCATTTATTTCTAGATGGACAAGAGTTATAGGGGGCTTGAGGGGATAAGTATTTATTTTATATTTTATTTACCCATTATTTTTTTAATGGAGAGGAATGGTTACATGAGCTTCTTGGGGAAGGCCATGTGGTTCTTGATTTGCAAGTAAATATATAAAACCATAATGTGGGTTCTTCTTCACTTTCTCACTCATTTTTCATTGTTCACACCTTTCATTTTTTTCTCCCTCCATTCATTATTTCACCCACTCATGATTCCTCATTCGTGTTTTTAGCTTGGGAAAGAAAAACCAATTGTTGGAGAGGAGGCATGGTTTTTTTGGCTATAATGATTGTTGGTGTATTCCAATGACGAATTAATTCTTGCATGTCTGAGATGCATTGGCATGCATTAAGTTTTTCCCACAACTAGGAATCCTTAGAGTCCCAACATGGATATTCTTGACCAGATGCACTAGATCCTTAGAAGGAGGTGGACAAATGGAGGGACTATGTGGAAGAGAAGGGGGTCCATTCTCTTGGGTTTTGCAAGTTGGGTAGAAGAGAGTTGGTGTACTTAGGATTGTTGTGTGTGTTGAAAATCCCGTGAGAGCTTGAGTGTTGACTGGTTTGGGAAGATGAGTGATACTCTAGAACCATCATTGTGGATTCATAGCCCTGGATCAGGGGTGACATTGTTATTGAGACTTGGAACAACAGTGTCTACACTTGGGTGGAAATTCCTTGGTATGCATCCAGTTGGTGATTCGTTTCATTAAATATAAGTGCTCTCTGTCATGGTTTTATTTACCTATGTATTTATTTATCTATGAAATGTGTATCTATAATATGCATGCATGTTGGTTATTGTTGTGCATGACATATGTCTCATTTCTTTATGTTGTAGAATGAATCGTAAACTCTGCATGTGAATATTTCATGCCTCTTTATTAATTAGAAATTTATCTGAATTCAAAATTAGTTTAGAAGTGAGTTTTGAGGTAGTGTTCCCAGCTTGTGGGTGGTTGGGTATGTTACTTCTTGAAGTAGCATAGCTCAGCCTAGGGGTGGCTAGGTATGTTACACTACTAAAATGCACAAGGGAACCATGAAAGGGAGTAGGATATGCAGACATAAATGTATTCTCTATTGAAGAATCACACTTGGGATTTAGTGACTTGACCTCAAGGAAATAACATTGTGAAGTGTTGATGGGTATACAAGAAAGAATTTACCTCTGAAGGTGTTTTTGAGCATCATAAATCTTTCTTGGTTGAGAAAGGATTTTCTCAACAAGAAGGAATCGACTACAATAAGTCATTTTCCATTGTTGCAAATATTAAATATGTTTGACTAATTCTTTCACTTGATGTTTTATTTGGATGGAAAATCCATCAAATGGATGTGAAGAGTTCATTTCTTCATAGAAACCTATATGAATGAATTTTCATGGAACATCCTCCTGGTTTTGTGAAAAATTATAACATATTTTTTCAACTTCAAAAGTCTCTTTATGGTTTGAGGAAATCTCCTCAGGCTTGGTATGCTAAGAACGAGAATTCCTTTATTCGAATTGGCTTCAAATGGTTTGAATTTGATCACAACTTATATGTACTCCATACTCATGGAAACACTTTGATTATTGATGTATATGTCCATGGCCTTGTCATAACTAGAAATAAAAATGATATCATTCTTATATTAAAGAAACAACTTGTTGACTCTTTTGACATGATATATCTTAGTATTCTGCATTATGTTTTGGGTCTTCAATTATTATTATCGTATGATGGTTTTTTCCTTTCTCAATCCAAATATGTAATGGATCTTTTGACACATTTTAAGATGGACATTTGTAAGACCTATGCCACTCCTTTTAAATATAGATTTAATTTGAGTAAAAAGTTTCAAACTAATGCTACACTATATCGAAAATTTGTTGATCGTCTCATTTTTCTTACTCATGGTTGACCTGGAATTTCTTTTTCTATTAGTTTGGTTTCTTGTTTATGCAGGATCCTAGAGAAATCCATTGGAAAGTAGTCAAAAGGATTTTTCTTAATCTCTAGGGTGCCACTCATCTTGGTATCAAGTATTTTTGAAGTTTAGATTCATTGGTTGGCTTCATTGAATCTGATTGGATAGGAGACAATGATGATAGGAAATCCACTTCTAGCTATGTGTTTCACTTCAGCATGATATTGTTGTTTCGTCATGTAAGAAACATAAGGTAGTCTCCTTAGTTACTATAGAAGTAGAATATTGTGGAATCATTCAAGAAGGTACAGAGGCAGTATGGATTCGCCAACTTCTAGGAGAACTTGGATTTATTGTACATACCTCGACTACACTTTACTGTGACAATCAGAGTGTCATTCAAGTTACTGAAAACCTTTTTTCCCATAGTAAGAAGAAGCACATTGAGCTCCATCCTCACTATTTGAGACAGTTGGTTCATGAGAATGTTTTCTCTCTTGTCTATTGTAGAATAGATGATCAATTAGATGACATATTTACTAGTCCATTATCTGAAGCTAAGTTCATCAATATCCATATGATGCTTGGGATTCAGGAAGTTGCAATAATAGCAGGGTGTTCTACCAACTGAATTTCACCTCCTAAATCTCCAGAGTCATGTGTTAATGGGGGGGTGTTGGAACCTCAGGTTCTGATGGTTCAACACACTTCCCTTGGAATCAGTCATTTAGGTAGTCAACCAAAATCTAGAGACAGTCGGTCGAGCGATCGACCAAATATCTACATTATTTGATCAAGTAGTTGACAATCCTTTCGATTCGACATTCGACTAATAGTCTAAGACAATCAGTCGGTGGATTGGACATATGCAAAATCGACAATTAGTTGGACACATGGATGCTCGGGTCGAGCATCCTTGTCAAGTCAAGTAGACAATGAAAATTTGACAGAGTCAACTCTAACCATCGATGGTTATATGTGGACAAGATCTTCCCAATTCCAAGGAAGTTGTATAGATCTTGAAGCTATTAATAGGAAACCTTATGGGTGATTATCAACATGTGGTACAAGTGTACAAGATCGTGAAGTGAACATATGTCAAGATGTTCAACATGCATTATGATGTTTTGATCACAATGCCATATGCTTAAGTGTTGTAATAGTCTATTTAGAAACCACCTATTATATTTGAAAATCATTCATCTTCAATTATCTAATGTTCTTTTTATTTGTTTCATATCAGGTTACACCTAATCCCCAACATTTGTGATTCCCATCCATTTCCTATAGAAATTTCTAATAGTTCCCATATCTAATTTCAAATCCAAAGATACCATCAATATGAATTTTGTGGAGGTTCAAGGTATTGTTAATGAAATAGAGATCCTACGACCCTTGATTTCCTTCATTGGACATGGTCAACCACCTAGGACATATGCATTCTAAGAAAAATCTCGGATTGATTTCCATATCCCATCAAGAGGTCAATGATCTAGGTCTATGTGGTGGTTTAAGGTCTATTTCAAAGACCAAGGCCATTGCAACATCATTTTGGGCCAAAGGCCCCAAGAGCCATCACTTGTGTGCAAAACCTCCTTATGATATCCATATCCCACTCAAGGACAAAGGTATATTCTGGAGGTTGTTTTGATGGTTTGAGGAATATTTATATCCTACATGACCTATAAAATTCATTTATCGATTAAGGAAATTATTTTCCTCCCCAATCAAAGTCAAGGGCTCCAAACCAATCTCTAATGCACAAAAAAGAATAATGGCACATGTATTCCACATGTATTGAAAATATCCCTTTTAGAGGGTTCGTGTTGTAGTTCAAGGGCTTGATCATTGCCCATTAGCCCAAGAATATTCATTTAGTGTTTAATTTCTTGGATTTCTATCATAACCATGGTTAAGGCCCTAGCATCCATCCCTCATGTATAAAACATCATAATCATACCAATATCTCACTTGAAGGACAATCATCCCCTATATGGGACATTCTATGTGGTCTATGGTCCTTCATCTCTAAAGGGTACATCTATTTCCAAAGAGCCTTATTTTCCTCCCTTGGTCATGGACAATGCCTTGAGACCTATATTTAGCCTTCCATACTTTATAATGGTACCCATATTCCACTTGGAGGCCCAAGGTCACCTCTAAAGGCCATGTGTTGTAGTTTGAGGTCATGTTCACGATCAATTATCCCTAGATATTCATTTATGGAATAAGGCCCTTGTTTCCCTCCTTTGACTATGGTCAAGGTCTTGAGACCCATCTTTATTGCACAAAAACTCCTAATTCCATCCATATCTCAATTTTGTGCCAAAGATCCAATTTAAAGGATCTATGTTGTGGTTCGAGGCCTTGATAATGGGCCATTTGATCAAAAATATTAATTTAGTCCCTATTTCCCTAAATTCATTTCCTAACAATAATCTAAGACCATCTCTATTGCATAAAACCTCATATTGGTGCCCATATCCCACTTGGAGGACAATGGTCTCCTAGGTTGGTTTTTTACTTTCTTTCACACTAATAGAATCTCATTTTTTTCTTTCAAGATATTAAACTTGATCATGTATCGTTACTCTTGATGTTTATGTTTATTTCAAATCACTTAGAATTAAATTTTTTTTAGTCAGGAATTTTTAGAATAAACGTTGTAGAAGTTATTTTTTTCAATGGATAAAATTGTTTCTTGTGGAGTTTGACAATGTGCAAGAATCAAAGGGTAGTTTTATTTTAATTTTGTCGTTTAGGTATCAAGAAAAGAGAGAGGAAACTTGGGCGGAATAGATTTGAGTACTTCTCATTTCCTCCTTTGTCAACTTCCTTTCCTTGTTTATTTTTCATTTTCCTTTGCAAAAAATAAATAAATGATCATCATACTAACTGCTATTGTAGAGATCAAACACTCTACATAAGAGAATTAGTAACATACCTAACACTAATGCCACAAAACATGGGCTATTAAAATACTTCTCTCGTGTTATTAAAATACTATCTCGGGGCTATTAAAAGACTTCCATAAGGTTTTGGAATGAGTACTTCCATGGATATATTTGTCATGTACATTCACATGCTCTCTCACCTAACAAATTAATTAGGTGGACTAGCTAAAACAATAGTAGTGGGATAGTAAAAAATATGTATCTTATGCTTTGACATGCTAACTCATTTTTAATGTATTGACTCATATAATTTCAATAACTATGGATAGCACAAGGCAAAGACATAACTCCATAATAATGTTCCACCAGTGCACTCATTTGAGGCATTTAGTGTCTACTTTCATTACTATAAAATGTACTTTCATTACTATAAAATGTTTGAAGGTCTTTATTCATTAATTAATGGAGTTTTGTCTTCTCTTTATGCTATCTCTAGTTACCAAAATATACAAGTCATTACCTAAAAATGATACTTCTTAATATTATTCTTATTATAGAGAAAAAAATTAATGTGAATTTTACCATGATAAACCGACGATTTTTTAATTATCATCCTAGCATCCTTAATGGGATAACATCCTTAGAGATGGTAAACATTACTTCTAGTAAATGTTTCGTTTCACGTTAATAGTCCTCTTCTAAATTACATGTGTG
>ML813224.1:0-44870 GCA_009831015.1 Picea engelmannii
AGGGGTATGTCCACCATGACCACCTCCATAACCATAATCTTCCAAGGAATTTGGGGCAATGACACGACCAAGTTCTTGATGAGACCCAAGCACCTGAACTTCCTCGAATCAAAATAGAAAAGGTCCTTGTAGGGCCTGGTGATATCCAAACCCAATTCATCCATGATCACCTTTGGCATGAGGTTGTGCGATGCTTCATAATCCATCATGGTGTTATGCAGGGTCATGTTATGAACCTTTAGACTGATGTATAATGAAGGTACATCCTCAATATCACTTGTCTCCTCAACGTGTGGACCAAACAAAATAATAGGGTGATCGTCTTGGACATTCAAAGTATCGGGGGTCCCTCCCATTTTCAACATTTTAATAATATCCTCCTGATACTCACCCTTTCTGATAATTTCATTGAACGGGACAAATATTTTGATTTTAGCCATTTCATGCTCAAAGTTAAAAGGGGGAAAAACTTTCTCTACCTCTTTTCCACCCGCTTCTCGGCTTGCTTCCATAGTTTTCTTCAAAGCCTTATCCTTCGAATTTGCCTTCTCTGTTGCATCCTTGGTCGTACTGTTTGGCCTCAATCGGCTTGTGGAAGGAGTGTCCACTAGAGGTTTCCTTATGGGATTCATCTGTTGTGGCTCGATAGACACTTCCTTGATCTTGAGGTTATATTTCTTCTGAAACTGCATGATGATGTTCTGATAACCTTTTCTGAACTCTTCTGCTTCCCAGGACAACGCATCATCAGTTTCCCCAATCCATGCATCGTCTGTATCTATCATAAAATCATTGTTTCTACTCATGTACCGATCATGTTTTCTCTTTGTCAAAAACACGTGTGGGTTATTTTCATCGTAACAATGCATTTGATATTCAAACATCTGATCGAAGTCTTCATCCACGTAGTTGTTTTGGAATTGAGGCCTTGTTTGTTGGTCGCCTTGATCTCTCTGCTCCCTCTGTTCCCTTTGTTTGATTTGAGGAACTTGACCCCTCCCGAGGTTCTGGTTTCTGGGTTGGGGGTCATGCTATTCTAGGGCAACGGGTCAGTTTCCCACATAAATTTTCTCCATTATCTTCTCCATGGTTCTCATCATTAAGTAAAATTTGTCATCTGTGGATCTCGATGTTGATGGCTGTGCATATCCTTGGCGATTCTTATTGCCTCTGTTGAATCTTTGTTTGATCTTCCCCGAAGCCAACATATTTTCCTCGACTTCGATCACATTAATCATTATCGCATCTAGATTTGCTAATCTTCTTTCTCTCAATAGCAAGGAGAAATCGTTGTTGAAGGAGTCGGGGTATCACAACTATGCAACTCCGGGAGGTGGTTGGACTTCTGCAGGAATCTAGTTATAAACCTTCATGAAACGGGCTGAGAATTCTTGCACCATTTCCTTTGGTGCCTTGTTCATATTATTGTACAACGTTAACAACTACAAGGGGTTCTTCTTGTCTCCCCATATGGTAATGAAGGTCATTTTGAATGTGTAAAAGTCTTGAATACTTGTTGGTCGTAGGGATTTGAGCCACTTCCTCACCTCCCCCACAAAAATCTACATGAACAACCTCATTTTCGTGTCTGGATAGTCTACCTCTTCCAGGTCGACGAAATCGTTGAACCAATCCAGATGCTTCTTGGATGAAACATTCCCTTCAACATCATAGAGCTTTATCCTCTGGTTGTAATTATGGGGCAAGTCATGCAGTTGGGATGGAAGACTGAGAGGGGTGAATCTGGTGGCCATGGCTCTAGGAGGGCTTGGGACTTGAGGGATATTATTAGACACTAGGGCTTGTAATCTCTTCTGGTCGAAAATAGTTCGTCCAAGTTGGTTCCCGACTTAGACCTGAACAGGGTTTGCTCAAACAATGCGTCAAAATCAAGGTCAACAATGCTTTGTGCACCATATTTTGGTAAGAATAGACTTCTTTCCAGGGAATAGAATGGGTCCGACGTTTTCTCTCTAGTCTTGTGTAGAATTTTCTCAGGGTCGTACACATGCTCTATAGGTTTTGGGTCAGGATTTGCTCTGGTATAGATCGTCTTCGGATCTAGGGTTCCTAAACTGTGCTAGTTGGGGCTACTGGTCATTTTGACTGCAGTAGTCAGGGTAAAGGTTTCAGTCGGTAAAGATGTTTGTCCCTCTGTTATCCTCAGGGGTTAAACTACAACGTTAGTCATTCTTCTAGGGAAAATCTATTCAATTTCATCCCCGACAACAACACCAGAATGTTAGCACTCTGTAAATCCATTCGGATGATAAACAAACGACAGAGGTAATTGTTTCAACCAACTTTCATACCCAAAACTAGCCTTTTGAATATGGAGAGGGATATCTCGGGAGACACTGTCTTAGCATGAGATATGTCTTTAAAGCTGTTGGCTAGATTTAGCACCTTTGAAATAATGGGTTCTGGTTATATTGGTGCAAGAGAGTAAGACCTTGGGCTATGAAGTCAATTTGAGAAAATGATAGAAACAAATGACTCGGTGACTGAACTTTGAGAGGATAAAGGCTAAGAGAGCAACATTCTTCAGTGCAAAATCGTAATGTGTGGCGAGGAGAAACACAGGAAGTAACTCGGAGCACTGCTGTGGGTGAATTAAGAGTTAACTTTAAGAGGAAAAACATTTTGTCTAAATGGTGCGAACAAGGGGCGCTGCACAACGAATCCACAAGTTTGAAATGTCATTCCAATTTAGACATAAAAATATATGAATACAAAAAACAGGAAGTACATATGCGAAGAAGGGAAAACAATACATCCAATCGCTACAATTAGAATCTTTTCATCAAAGCTACAAGACTTTTGCATTAACTTTCAGTCAAACTCAAATTACATACAATAGCTACTGTCTATACTAATTTTTCCAACCAACCTGAATTACATTGAAAAGATCAAATATATAGATGAGGGCGTTGCTTGGGATACCCTTCTCTTCTAACTACCATCTCTAAAAATTAGGAAACTGATTGTTCTGCGTTACAAAACTCTCTGCATGACGTTTTCCAAAACTAGACAACAAATACATCTGGCTACATTATGACTGTTTGTAATCCACCATGGGGATTCGGTTATCGATCAAGTCTTGTCATGAGGGAGTGATGCGTCATTTCTATCCTTCGAGAAAATATCTGAATGGATAAGTGTTATTCATAGTCCCATTGTCTGCTGTAACAAATTTGATTTCTGTCATGCGCTCATTTGCTGGGGGCAATGCACGCGGCAAGTGGTTGTAGACAGTCATGGCTGCGATCAAAATGGAAAAATTTCTTAGGATGATGTTTCCTTCAAAACTGTCAAGATTTTATTTCTTTTTGCAGATACAAGAATGAAACTCAACTAATCTTGCTTCTTTTGTTCACTAGCGAGAGCCACGTGGGCTTTTTCCTTGGCCGCTTCACATTCTCTTGAGTGTTTCACATACCCTTCTTCTGATAGCCTCTGTGCTTCACGCAACTGTACGATTTTATATTGCACCTCTCCGAGATATCTTTTGAGCCATGTTACATTCCCTTTGCGGCCTTGTGCTGCTGACATTTCCAGGGTCTTTGTCGCTAGTTGTTTTCTCGACTCCCTGTTTTCCTAGTAAAGTTCAACGATAGCTAGTTTCGCTTGATTTAGCTGCTGATATGGATATTGATCATTTGTACCTACGAAATCCATCCTTCTCACTCTACTCCTACTTTCTCGGCTTGTGCCTTCTACAGGCTCCAACCGGACATCGTGCATAAGTACTTTTTCAACAAACGATCTTGTACACGGCTCGTCTAAGATTCAAGTTTCCCCAGTTTCCTTATTCTTCTTTGGCCTACCCCTTCTCCGAGGTATCTATTGTTGGGGAGATAGGGCCTCTACTATCCATCCTTCCTACACAGGTCCTTCCACCTTAGGTTCTGTGTGGTGTGAGGTCATCGTTCCCGTGAGTAAATGGAAAATTCCCTTTGTATCCTTGGGGATGTCTGTTGAGAGTGAGAACAAATCCCAATTGCTATGGGGCTGCGACCTAGGGATTCTTCCACTTCGCACACCCTTCCTTATGTTTTGGGACGTTTCCATGGAAAGACCAATGTTTATCCTGCGTGCAATGGATCCGACGAATGTCCAAGATGGAGAATTCGATCGACCTGGGCCTGTGAGAAAACTTACAGCCAGAGCATGAATTTGATTTTGCGAATAGAATGGGTGCATAACATATGTAATTTATAACAGATTGGGTGGAAGGAGGAATCGGTCCAGGGAACACTGGATTCATGGCAACTGGATGTTTCGAATCAAACTACAGTTATTCCATAACACATCCCTGCGTGTAAGGTACAAGATATAAGGGCTGTAGGTCATGCATGATACGAACATCATGATTTTTCATTCCTCCAGCCTTCATAATGAACTGATAATAGTTATATCACTTACCGATGTGACTTCCATTAATTGCTTGACTCGACCTAGGGCACGTAGATATTGACTTTTAACAAGACCCATCTCTCTAGGAACAACATACCCATACTATTTACGCATGTTTCGAATCTGACATCCCTTCCTGTTTCCAAGGGCCAACCGACCACTTGCTGACTTCGACCCCTTCATTGCTACATACCTAAATTCACATGTTTTGACACATGGGCCATAAATCAACTAAAATCAACTCTAATTTAATGTTTTTCATTGTTTGTTGGAAGGGAGGAAAATTCCTTGAAGTCCTGAAGTCACGTAGTGAATCTACGTCATAGATCACTCTGAGGATTGCCAATCATTGGATTGTCCAAGCATAGATCTGGGTCATTAGATCAAAGCCTAGAATAGAAGAAGAGTGCATGTGAGAAGATTAGATCCCAACCATTAGATATGCACACGGGCGAACGTGATCCGTAGATCTCACAACAGTTCAAAGATTCGACACTCCGGAAAATGTTGGTGATTGTTGTGTGGAGTAGGGAAAGCCTGAAGTCCTAAACTCCAGAAAAGATCATGACCGTTCGGCATTGAGGACACGTGTCAGTAGATTAACGAGTATTTGGAAGTTTGGTGATCTGGAGGATCATTGTTAAAAATGGTTATGGTGTGGAAAGGCTCGAAGCCCCAAATCCCGCAGTCAATCCTGACCATCTGTTGATGGGTGAGCATCAACCGTGGATATCCTTCCTTCGTCAATTCGACGTTCGATAATCTGGGGTTTTGGTGGTGATCAACACCGATAACTCTCGAATCTTGGAGTTTCAGAGGAGATCTCAGCCATTGATTGCAGGAGGAGAGAGATCCTTCAAAATCAACTTCATCGTTCAATGGTTCAGGGGTATTGTGCATTGGAGTTGCAGGAACTCCCAAATCCTGGAGTCCCGAAGATCCTATTGTCTGTAGATCTTGACGGGGAGTGTGAATCGTTGATCCATGAGCCTCCAAGAATTCTCCAATTCAGCATTCGAGTGAGTTATGGTGTGGTGTTGTAAACTTTTCTGAAGCCTGAATCTTCGGAGCCAGAGAGCGTCGGGCTAGTTCCCTAGTTTGACGCTCAGGTGATTCGTGTTGTTGCATGGCGAGAACTCCCGAAGCGCTAGAGTAATGAAGTTACAAAGATCCAGTCCAAGAATTCTCCAATTTGACATGTTAGTGCTAGAAGTCACCTTCCGATTGCATATAAGGTAATCCCATTACCCATCAGGTTATTTGTCACAATTAATGAATTTAAAGGGGTCAAACGGGCGCAAACTCAAGATGATATCGTTTTAACTCATAAAACTAGACCAGAATGCAAAATAAGTTGAGGTCTTTATCAAATTAAGTCAGTAACTTGTAGTAAAGGTGAATAGGAGGTAGAATGGGTGAGGAGAATGTAGAGGTCTACTATGGACATCAGGTCTTCCAGCAGCCTGAGGGGGAAAAACTTCAAACATAAGATCCTCTTAAATTCAAAGTTTTAGGAAACTGAAGAACAACATAATAGTACTGCAATCAAACATCCATCACAATACAGTTGTTAGCCCTTGGGTATGGAAGAAAGTGAAGGTCAAGGAAGAAAGGGAAAAATGTGAACTGCGTGGAAGACATAGTGTCTGTTACTGGGTCAAAGTGAGCAGAAGAGAAGAAAAGATGGAGCGAAGTAAGAGAAATAATTTCGTTGGACGAGGAGATTGAGGATGATAGATCAACAAGGAATATGGATCATGGACAACTCAACAAGAAAAAAATCCACCGTTGGATGCTTGGGTTACCACACGAGAAGGAAGGAAAGACAGGTTGGAAAATCCCTAAAAATGTGGGCCAAGTTGACGTACTATTTTAGATACCTAGGGTCTTGGTATCTAGGGTTTTGACACCCAAGTTTTGGCCTAAGGCTGTCAGTGAGTGATTGTAATGTATAAATAAAGGTCAAGAGGACCTGGGTTGGGTTGTTGTTGATGTTGTTATTTTCGTTCTAGATTTTGGTATGAGTGATTATTATTGTGTGAGAGAGAGGTGCCAAGTGTAAGAGCCTTCTGGTACTGTAAGATATTCAATTGGGTGCGGATATCAGTCCTACAGTTGGGTACGCAGGAAGGGGAGAGATAGAGAGAAGAAGAAGGAAGATCTGCTAGTTGAGAGCATAGACAAGAACTGTATGCTTCATCTTAATATATTATAAACCACATTTCAGTGGACATAGCCCTAGAGAGAGGGTGAACCACGTATATCTTGTGTTGTGTGTTTGATTGATGCTCTATTCTTTGTCATTTGATATACTGTTGTTGCATTACTGTATTAGATCTGATTGATAGTTGTGCATAGTATATCTAAGTTGATAAGTGATATATGAATGATGTATTGTTCTCGTATTAGATCCACTTGATATTCCCTTTGGTTGTAGACATCTATGTCCTGCAACCCCCCCATAGCTGCTTTGGGTGAGACTGCATCTGCCTTGCAGGTGTTGCCGAAAGGGCTAGTAGTTAGGGCTTGTTGGTGCACTCTTGGAGCTGAACCCTAGGTTTGACCCTATGCCAACAAATGGTTCCATTGTCGGGACAAGAATCTTCTTGAGGGAATGTCAAGATGGTTTCCATAAAAAAAAAGATTCAAAAGTGGATATAAGATCAAGAAAAAATCTTTGTTGAAGCCCAGAACAAGAACCCTAATCTTAGAACAGAGGATTGGTTAGGAAGATATATCTTTACTGATATACATGAGATTTTCTTTGGAGGAATCCATCAGGAGGTATATGAGTGGTTAGCTAGGTTAGCAGATACCGAATTTGAGATCCGATCTAGACCTCCTGTGGTTTGTATGTTGGCATTAATCAAGAAGGTTAAGAGAGTTGACAACACTGTGTCAAGAGAAGTAGATCACTGGTTTGATAGCACCATTGGAGGGTTTGATAGAACCATTGGAGGGTACATCACTGAATTTTCTGTTGACAGAGTAGAGTCATATAGCCAAGTTGAGAGATATTTCTTCAAAGGACCCATAGGAAAATTTTTACATTTTTTAAAGTTGAGGATCAAGATGTTATTGCATGAGAATAACATTTTGAAGATATAGTAGTTGGTCAGATTGGGAAAGACTGTTGTTCAAGAATTTGGACAACGAAAAATGACACAGAATATGGACATACACACATTGGGAAAGCATTTAGAGAAGTTCCTCTCGTGAACCTGTTTAAGAAGAACTACATGGACGCGGGTTTTTACAATGGAGAAGAGGCAGATCTGACAGACAAAGAACATTTAAAACCCGCTAAGACAGAGGAAGGGGAAGCTGAAGAACCTCGCCGGAACAATCCATAAACTTCAGGAACTACGTAGACCGTTGAAGTAAGTATTATTACTCTTCCCGTTGTTTCAACAACACTAAGTAATCAGAATAGTCAGAGTCACCAGATTCCTCATAATACCATTACTAGCAGTTCAACATATACTTAGACAGGAAACCTAGGAAACTCTATGGTAGATGAGATGAGGCTCCCTATATTTAGGAGATATGGATCTAAAAATCCTAATCAACACTGGTTTCTATTCGAAGATGTATGGAATATTAAAAATGTCATCGACGAAGCTGTTAAAAGAACTCAATTTAGCACTACTCTAAGAGATCACGCACTGAGTTGGTACATGAAGCTTTTCCAAGGACTTGGACAACCTAAGCCACTGAATGAGATCAAGAATACGCTGATTGTAGAGTTCAAGAAACCCAAATCAGAGTCACAATGTATTACAGAGATGAAAGAAATCAAGCAGAAGGTAGTCAAACATGTTTGGGAATTCGATCGGAGATTCAAGACCTTGACAGGTCGGTTGACTTTTCAGATCCCAGATGAGAAGAACAAGGAGTGGTTCATCGCTTATCTCTTACCACACATCAGAGTTCCTCTGATGCAACAAAATATTTCTTCACAGGCCGAGGCACTGGAGATCACCATGAAGTTAGAATCAACACCTATGGGAAAATCCAGCTTAGGTATGAGTCAAATCTTGAGCCAGCTAACTAGTTTGTCTCTGCAGGTCGAAGATATGAAGAAAGATAAGGGAAAAGATAAAAGAGAAGACATTTGGTGTGTCAAATGAAAATCAGAAGGTCATGACAAGGAGAACTGTCCCCTATTCCATGAATACCTAGCCTTTGGAGCTTCGAGCCCTTTGAAGCAAGTCACCCTACCCTGGTGTGAGGTATGCAGAAATAGACATCACCCAGGTGAGTGCTATTACATGCAAAAATACGTCTAGACACCGAAAAATTTGTATTTCACGTTCTGTAAGTCCATGGGGCATGATGGTAGGGATTGTAGGAATTATGAACTCATGCATGAAAGTTCAAGGGATATATACAAAATTCAAGGCGAATTACAACAAGAAGGAAACACTAAATAGTACAATTCCCCAGGAAGAGGAAAATTCAATCCTCGCAGTGGATTCAGAGGAGGAGGAGGTATGGGTCGAGGTCGAGGATAGATCATCTGTTACAACTACACACAACCAAGAAACTTGGAAAGGGACTGTCAGAACCCTTGTACCACTTGCATCTACTGCAGTTCATTCAAACATGTTATAGAAGATTGTCTTGTACTACTAGCTAAGTTTCAGGAGAGACGAGGACCTCAGTAGAACCTGCAAGTGCAACTAATATACACTGAACCTCGCGGAGAAGACCCTAGATTCACTATTATCACTAGAGGAGGCGTTGTTATAGGAGAAGATAGACTGAACCAAGGAAAGACTACATAAGACTCAGGAGTTAGGAAAGTTGTGGAGAAGACACAAAATTTTGATGCAAAGAAAGAAAAACAAATGTTTGAGGAGGAAAGAAAAGAATTCATGGGAGACCAAGGTTCTTCATCAAAATCAAAACCATAATTGAGATAATATGGAATGCCTTTAGCATTTGATCAGTCTGATCTGCCAAAAGAAGGAAAAGAGGTAAGCAAGCTCATGGTATTTTTATATACTTGTATTAAGCTAATTCAGGTTGAAAGTGTTGTACAAGAACTACAAAATTTAATCAGACAATATGAGATAGGAAAGATAGACCCCTTACTGAATAAGATAGTACACCAAGTCTCTTAAAGGATAAGGACAAATAAGGAATTACACTTGAATGCTCAAATAGGAGAATATGATATAGACTATGTGGTCCTCGACTTGGGGTCGGAGGTCAATGTCATGAAGAAGCAAACCTTGGCACTGATGGGAAAACCCAAGTTGATATATTCCCCTATCAGGCTTAGGATGGCTAATCAGCAAGTTGTAAGCCCATTTGGAATATTGGCACATGTCCCTGTGGACATCGACGAAGTAAGGATGTTTATAGATTTTGAGGTGATTGAGATAGTTGATGATAGTTGTCGTTACCCTGTGCTGTTAGGAATTGATTGGGATTTCAATAATTCCACTGTGGTTAATTTAAATAAAAGACGTATGACATTTGAAGGAGATGGAATTAGGGTCACTGTACCTTTAGATCCCAATTAATTTCCATGATACACAGAACCCATTAGAGAAGAAGACCATGCATATGAACTGGAAAACATATACAAACTAACAACCAGACAACAAGATTACATTAATCCTACGACGGACGGGAACCTAAGCTATAAAAGTGACAGTGCATGTTGATTGGATTAAGAAGAAGCACTGGATAAATGGAAGAATAAAATGTATGAAGTAACTACAAGGAGATGCGCTAGATTAACCAGAGAAGTTCGTTGGATCGGCATAACAGTAAGTAACTTACCCACCTTTGATGGTCTGAACCCTTTAGAAACCTTCTTGTCGGACTTCGAAGAAAGTGTACCAATGCAACAAAGATTTTTGGTAATGGATGAGGCCTTGAAAGAAACACCAGCAAGATAGTGGGGGACACACAAAAGAAATATTACATACTGGGTACAATGTCGTACTTTGATTACAATGCGATTCTCAACACAAGCAAAAGGCTGTGAAGTTCGGTACACAGGTCGAAGCTACCCAAAGGACCACGTGCGAAGTTTCAAGGAAGCCTGGAGCAACACTCCTCAAGAGAAGTGGGTGGAAAAATTCATTAATATGTTATACATAACCCCTATCAACTGGTACCTTCAAGCAGAGTTGCGCCTCATCACTGCAGATTGGGAACGTATGACTCAGAATTTTGTAACTACCTTCTTATTTGAAACTCAATATCCTTTAGTAGATCAAGAATTATAGATTGTCAGATAGAAAGTATTTGAGGAGGCCTCTAGCCTCCCTTTAGAACAAGAAGAGGACAAATGGACTGCGCCCCTCCAGAAATTGCAAGGTTGTTACAACATCAATGCTAATGGAGACGATGATCCGAGGAAGGTGAACATCGCAAAAACATAGGGATAAAGAGATGTGGAAGGAACAGGAGTTGAGCTACCTTTCATTAGACAACCGATCAAGATCAAGAAAGTCAATATTGGGACAGAGCAAACATCTAAGCTTGAAAATGTCAGAGATTATTGGGATGCTACTAGTATTGACAAGATCATAGAATTATTGCATGAATATCAAGACTTGTTTCCGACCAATTTCACTGATATCAAGGGAATTAAAGGGCCTATGGGAGATATGAGGATCCTGTTGAAACTAGATGCCAGAACAGTCAAACATAGACCCTATATATTGAAACCTAAATATAAGGAGAAAGTGAAGATTGAGCTCGAAAAAATGCTGGAAGCAGGGATTATAGAACCTTTCGAAGAATCAGAGTGGATTATCCCTATGGTGGTGCAAGACAAGAAGACATGAGAGATCAAGATCTATGTATATATCAAGAAGTTGAATGATTCCTGCTTGCATGACCCCTTCTCTACACGATTCACTGACGAGGTGTTAGATAATGTAGGTGGACAAGAGGTATATTCTTTCACAGATGGGTTTTCAGGATACCATCAGATTTGAATGGCCATGGAAGATCACCATAAGACCACATTTGCAACAGAGTGGGGATCATACCAATATATGGTGATGCCATTTGGATTGATGATATTTTCTAGGGTGATGGTTGAAGCATTCAAGGAGTTCCTACATAAATTTCTAGAAGCTTATTTTGATGATTGGACTATTTTTGGTTTACTGAAAAATCATATTGAATGTCAAAGGCTAATGTTGGAAAAATGAAGGCAGTGTCAAATTTCCTTGAATATGAAGAAGTGCATATTCTTATCACCATTTGGAGTGTTGTTAGGTCATATTGTATGCAAGCAAGGATTGCTAGTAGATCCATCTAAAATTGCCATTATAGTTGATCTCCCCCTCCTACTTCAGTCAAACAACTGCTCACTGTGATGGGACATACTGGATATTATAGGAAGTTTGTTAAAGGCTATGAACAGATTACAACACCCATGGAGAAGCTTATCAAGAAAGACTGTCTATTTCACTAGACAGAAGAATGCCAACAGAGCCTTGATACATTGAAACAAAAAATGGTTACTGTGCCCATTCTAGTTTTCCCATATTGAAGCAAGGAGTTTCACATGCATGTCGATGCATCTTATATTTCCATAGGATTTGTGTTAGCACAACCGAGAACAAGAGACATCGACCACGCATTAGCCTTTGCTAGCAGGAAACTATCCACAACTGATATTAATTACACCACCAGTGAGAGAGAAGGATCAACCATGGTGTATGCACTGCAGAAGTTTTGCCACTATCTGTTGGGAGGACAGTTTAAAATGTTTACTGACCACTCCACACTGAAGTACCTAGTGAACAAGCCAATGTTGGGGGGGAGAATATGTAGATGGCTTCTTCTTTTTTAGGAATATGATTTTGAGATCGTGGTTAAGCCGTGCAGAATGAACAAGGATCTTGGCGACTTGTCGAGGTTGAAACACGGAGAAGAGCCCACTAATTTGTAGGATACACTATCAGATGCACAACTTCTAGCCATTAGAAAGATTGATGACCACTTCTCAGAGATAGCCCAATTCCTGTCAACAGGGATGGCACCTAGTGAGTATACAATCACCCAGAAGAAACAGTCAGTAGTGCACACTGCAGACTTTTCACTTATCATTGGACAACTATATAAGATGGCATCTGATGAGATATTGAGGAGTTGTGTTGTGGAAGGAGAGCGACCATTAATCCTCACCAAATCTCATGAAGTCATCACAGGAGGACACTATGAAGGGAAAGAAACCACACATAATATTTTTAGGGCTGGCCTTTGGTGGCCTACTCTACACAAAGATGCTAAGGACTACTGTAGAGCCTGTGATGTATGCCAAAGAGTTGGGAAACCCTCCAGAAGAGATGAAATGCCTCTAGCACCATAACTGACCCTACAAGCATTTGAGAAATGGGCCATTGACTTCGTGGGACCTGTAAACCTGCCAGAAAAGCACACAGGAGCAAGGTACATAATCACTGCAATAGAGTACTTGACCAGATAGTCTGAAGCAAGAGAAGTTAAGGATTGTAGTGCAACTATAGCTGCACACTTCATATTTGATGGCATCATAACCAGGTTTGGATGCCCAAAGATCGTTATGAGTGATCAAGGCAAGCATTTTATCAACAAGATCGTTGAATCCCTGACAGAGGATTTTGTAGTCCATCATAAGAAGAGCACACCCTACCATCCTCAAGAAAATGGGACAGTTGAAGAATTCAAAAAAATCTTGGAGACAATGATGATGAATATTTGCAGTGTGAACATGGATGACTGGGATTTAAGAGTACCAACAGTACTATGGGCCTATAGAACCACTTACAAGAAGCTGACAATGCAGACACCTTTTAAGTTGATTTATGGTCTAGAAGTCATTGTCCCAATGGAATATGTGGTACCCAACCTAAGAATCATTGCCTTTACAGATATGGATGACACTAACATTTTTCAAGAGAGACTTGCACATTTGATCGAACTATAAGAAGACAAATTTATTGCAGGATTCCATCAGGAGGTACAAAAGGAAAGAGAGAAGGCCTACCATGATAGACACATCAAGAAGAAGGCATTTAAGCAAGGTGATTTGGTATTGGTATACGATAGCAAGTTCATGAAGCATCCAAGAAAGTTCAGAACACATTGATTGGACCATATGAGGTTGCCTATGTTACAGAAGGCAGAGCTATGTAGTTGAAGACTTTGAATGGAGAATGGAAGGTAGGATTGGTAGACGGGAGTCAATTGAAATTATATTACGACAACTAGCTAACTCGCAGCTCTCAGTAAAAGCATGAGGAAAAGGGTTGAGGTACTAGGTGCAGTTGAAACTGGGTACCAGACATAGAAAATATAGTCTGCACAAGAAAGGAAAGGAGGCATAGAGAAGAAAGAAAAGACTACACTGCGCAGTCCGATGTTGAAAAAAAACAACAGGATCAGATTTGAAGTGCCTTAGGATGAGTCACAAGTGAGTGTTGGGGGTGTATTGGCCCTTGTGTATGGAAGCAAGCGAAGGTCAAGGAAGAAAAGGAAAAATGTGAACTGCGCGGAAGACACAGTGACTATTACTGGGTCGAAGTGAGCAGAAGAGAAGAAAAGACATAGCAAAGTAAGAGAAAGCAAGCTATTGGATGAGGAGATTGAGGATGCCATATCAACAAGGAATATGGATCATGGACAAATCAACAAGCATAAAAATCCACTGTTGGATGCTTGGGGTACCATGCGAGAAGGAAGGAGAGACAGGCTGGTGAAGCCCTAAAAATGCAAGTCAAGTTGAACTAGGGTTTTAGACACCTAGGGTTTTGGTATCTAGGGTTTTGTCACCTAGGTTTTAGCCTAAGTTTATCGCTTAGTGATTGTAATGTATAAATAAAGGTCAAGAGGACCTGGGTTGGGTTTTTGTTGATGTTTTTGTTGTCGTTCTAGCTTTTGGTATGAGTGATTATTGTTGTGTGAGAGAGAAGTGCTAAGTGTAAGAGCCTTTTGGTACTGTAAGATCTTCAGCTAGGTGTGGAGATCAGTCCTGCAGTTGGGTGCACAGGAAGGGGAGAGATAGAGAGAAGAAGAAGAAAGATCTACTGGCTGAGAGCACAAACAAGAACTGTATGCTTCATATTAATATATTATAAATCATAGTTCTATGGACGTATCCCTAGAGAGAGGGTGAACCATGTATATCTTGTGTTGTGTGTGTGATTGATGCTCTATTCTCTATCATTTGATATATTGTTGTTGCATTACTATGTTAGATCCGATTGATAGTTATGCGGAGTAGATATAAGTTGATAAGTGATATATGAATGATTTATTGTTCTCGTATTAGATCCACTTGATATTCCTTTTGGTTGTAGACATATCTGTCCTACAACCCCCCCATAGCTGCTTCAGGTGAGACTGCATCTGGCTCGCAGGTGTTGCCGAAAGGGCCATTAGTTAGAGCTTGTTGGTGTGCTCTTGGAGATGAACCCCGGGTCTTCCCCTGTGCCAAAAACAACTACAACAACCCATGTGAATCCTTCAATCATGGATACTTCAACATCAGATTCAAAAAAGATAAAGAAGAAGGTTGACTTAGATTAAACAAGAAGTCTCAAATCAAAATACATAACCAGAGAACCATAGCTTCATTAAAACGTTACAATACATGAGCCTTTCTCAACCATTGACCATAAAAAAATATAAAAAATGCCTACATATACTCAGGAATGACTACAAGCACCCGAGGGGTGATCGAGCCACTTCATTCAAGGCTTTACATTCCTAGTTCATTTTGCAGACTATGCATGCAGTCTCCTATCAGATGCAAGATCTTACGTCTGAACCTTCTCTATCAGACTGCACATGCAGCTCTCTGTCAGATGCGAGCTTAGACAGTATGTCAATACTTTTATATATTTCCATTTATGGGGGGAGATGATGTTTCAACCACCATCCACAACTTCATTAATTGTCTTCATCGGTATTAGGATGGGGCCTGAGTCAACTTGACCCCTGGAAAATGTGTTGGCCACACTTTGAACCTCTGCCACTTGGATCTTCGCTTGATGATTGTCAGGAACACTAGCAGAAGGACATGGACGATGATGTTGGGGAGCTGGTGAGATAATCGGCACAAGATCACAGGATAGAACAAATGATCAACAACCAGGTGGAATGATGCGGTTGGCGGAGCAGAGTGATTAGTCAATAGGTAGACGAAAACAAATAGTGTGGGACATGGGTGTGAGTGGAAGACAAATGTCGGGAGATGAGAGGGGGAAGAAATTATAGTAGACAGGGATAGGCGCACGGGAATTTGAGTGGAGGACAGGTGTCGGTAGGAGCATGGGCAGTATTGGGAGGCGATAAGTTGGTTAGGTCGGAGGGGGGGGTAGGTGGTAAGTGGTAATGAGCAAGGGGGGTCCAATATTGGCCATGGGTCGTAGATCTAAGTGTGCCATTCCCAACTGCTTAGATCTATGCAGTCATTTTCACAATGCTCCAAACCATCAAATCACCCAAAAACTTAGGATAAAAACATAAAGTGGGTTGTGCAAGAACCCCTTTCCTGCATTTTTTCACCAAGGGGTTATTTTCTAAGGGAAAAACACCCTTCTCCATGGGGGATAGAGACCTCCCTACGAGGCTCTAAGAACTTCAATAACTTTAGTTCCTTATCTTAGGGCTATGGGGTCAATGATTAAAAAAAGAAGAGGAATGATATTTACAATGGTATGAAAGCCACTCATGGCTCAAACAAAGAACTTTTTTCAGAAAATGCCCATTTAAAGGGCCACCAAAAAATTCAGGATCCTCCAAATTCTACAACCGATAAGTATTATTTGAAAACATATCAGAAACTTTGAAGGGTCCAATCCACAGGGCTTCAAATTTACCATGCTTGCCTTTTTCCTGCTTGGGTGCATCCCATTTGAGTACTAGATTTCCTAGATGGAAATCTTCTTTGTTTACCTTCCTGTCGAAATCCTACTTGATCCTTTGTTGATGGTCATGTGCTTTATCCAGTATCTTCTCTCTGGTCTGCTGCACTTCTACCAACTGTTGTTTTCTTCTAATCATATCATCAAGCTCTCCTTGGTGGTGTTGGAAGAATTTTTCCACATGAAAGGGAATATGAGAAGGAAAAATTGCCTCAACTCCATACACAAGATGGAAAGGAGAGACACCAAGAGACCTTTGTGTTGTCACTCTAGTGGCCCACAGAGAAAATTTGAGCTTTGAATTCCATGATTTCTTGTTGTCTTCTAACAATATTTTAATGATATTTATAAGGATATTGTTAGAGGACTGTGCCATCCCATTCCCCTAGGGGTAATAAGGAGTAGAGTGAATCAATGCAATTCCAAACTTTTCACAAAACTGGATCAATGTTTCAGCCTTGAAATATACAACATTATTAGTGACAATTCTTCTCGAGCAACCAAATCTTGCATTAATATCCTCAAGAAAAATAATGACTACCTTGTGAGAAGAACTCCTTGTGGGGATGGCTTCTATCCACTTTGTAAACTAATATGTGGCAGTCAAGATCCACCTGTGCTGACCACTTGAAGTAGGATGAATTTCCCCAATGAAATCTATGCCCCATTGGTGAAAGGGTCCCGAAGCTACCACATGCTTCAATGTCAAAGACTTGAGCTTCTGCTTTCTAGAGAATTTATGACACTTAACACAAGCCCTAATATTTGCACAAACATCGATGAATAGACTAGGCCAAAAATACGCAACCCTGAGAATCTTATAGGCTGTAGTCCTCCATAAGTGATGTCCCCCACATAAACTGTCATGAAAATAAAACATAATCTTTTGGCCCTCTTTTGGTTATAAACATATCAAAATCACTCCCAGAGGGTCTTTCCAGTACAAGACTTGATCAATATGACAATATCTAATTGATTTAAGCTTTAATGCTCTCACCTTGTTTTTCTCCATACCATCAGGAGGCTGCATCTTTTGTAGAAAAAATATATTGTCCTTGTATAAAGCACATTCTGACAATGTAAGGCTGACTTGAGAATCTTTATCAGACGACTCAACTTACTGAACTTGTAAGCAAGTGTTTATGATATTAACCCCCAAATATTCACAATTAGATTCATCCAGTAGCCTAGATAAACCTTGGCCTTTAACCAGTTTGGTGGGATTTATTTCAAGATCAAATTCAAGGATTTTGGAAATCCACTTGCTCCTTCTTCCGTCTATGTTAGGCTGAATGAGAATATCCTTCACAGAAACTGAAGGAACATATGCAATGAATTTTGAATGCAGAACATAGACCCTAAAATCCTTGAGGGATTTGACCAAATCATAGCCCTGCTTTGCCATGATATCATATTTCATCTCTGCATCTCTCAATGCCCTACTGAAAAAGGAAATAGGCTGCTCTAATCCTTCAACTTTTTTCTGCAATAAAATAGAAACTACTGTATCAATTGAAGCGAAGGAAAAGATATGAAAATCCTTGGAGTAGTCAGGACTGACAAGCACAGGTGCTTCAGTCAACACCCTCTTGATTTGGTTGAAAGAACCTCTCAACTCAGCATTCAATTTCACTTCATTTCCCTTCCTGAGCATGGTTGTAATGTATTTAACTAATTCAACAAAATTAGAAACAAACCTTCTTAGAAAGTTGATTTTACCCAAGAAAGACTGAACCTCTTTCCTAGATCTGAGAGGTGACAAGGACTGGATGGCCTCCACTTTGTTCAGGTCAATCTTCACCCCTGTAGCAGACACAATGTGCCCCAACAATTTTCCCTCTTGCATGGAAAACAAAGACTTCTTGGGATTTAAAGAGAGACCAAATTTTATGCATTTCAAGAAGACCTTTATCAGATGATAGCAATGCTCTTTATCAAACCTAGAGAATAATGTAATGTCATCTAGATAGATGACTACAAACCTATCTTTTTCTCCAATGAAGGCAATGTCCATATCTCACTGGAAGGTTTCCCCTGCGTTCATCAACCCAAAGGGCATCTTAGCATACATGAATGTACCACAAGGATTAGTGAATGTTTTCTTTTCTCTCTCTTTAGGCAAGGCAAATATCTCATTGTATCTAGAAAATCCATCCATCATGGACATCCTAGATGCACCTACCACCCTCTGTAATATGTGTTCCATCTTTGGCAAGGGGTAATTATCCTTCTTAGAGATTTTTTTCAGGTACCGAAAATCGACACAAAGTCTGATTTCTCCATTCTTTTTGCTCACTGGGAACTAGTTGGCCACCCATTCATAATATATCAAGGGGATGATGATCTCGTCGTCCATCAACTTCTTTAATTCCCTTTCCATAATATGCAACAACATGGGGTTTATCTGTCTGAGTTTCTGCCGGAAAGGTTTTTCCTCTTCTTTCAAGGGATTTTTTTTTTCAATTATACTTGTGTCGTATGTTTCGAGATCTTCATATGTCCAGGCAAACACATCAACGAACTCTTCTAACAACTTAGCATATTCAACTCTTTGTTCCCCTGAAAATCTTCTTGACAACTTGGAAAATTTCATATCCTTCTCTGTAGCAATATTGCACTTAGTTACCTCAGCATCATCAATTGAAATTTTACCCTTCACTGCCACATCATTCCTATCAAAAAGTATTTCCAAAGGAACTAGTCCCTTTTGAATGTGATTGCTAGGAAATTGAACAATACGATGGTTAGCAATTTTGTTCAAGAAAACATCAACATGAGGATTACTTTCAGAATCATGATCTTGGTCAATATGTAATGAAGAAAACTCACCAACAGTCTCAAGGAATATTTTGATCTCAAGATAATCCTTAAACAATTTCCAATGTTTGACATTATTATGTATAGAGGGTCTATATTTCACTTCTACATCATACCCGAGTTTAGGTGGAAAGGGGACTCTGAAACTACTTGTTGAAACAGCCAGAGAATCAGTCGTGGTATTTTCTTCTCTAGGAATAAATGAAATGTTGAAAGATAAGAAAAAACTATCAACCAAGTCCCACACTTCATTTCTGTAATTTCTTAGCCTAGGTGTTTGGCTTGATAAATATTTTTTATCTGATGGCCAATTAATTCATCATCCCCAAACACTGAAATATCTTCAATTCCCATGTCTTTTGCAGCCCTCAAACCCAAAACAAGAGCTTCATACTCTGCCAAATTATTGGTAGTTTCAAATTCTAACTTGTAGGACAAGGGTATTGTCTCTTGAGTAGGTGAAACAAATAACACTCCAACACCAACACCCTGCCTAGAAGAGGCCCCATCAAAAAACATCTTCCAAACATAGGTGATTGGAGGAGAATCTTCACAAAAATTAATGGACTGTTTTCTGATTTCAAGAGGAGGTTTGGGAGCATCAGTGAGATGCAATAAACTGGATGCCAAATCACTATCAAGTGCAAAATAGGATGTTTGGTGGGGTTCTCTTCGTCACTAATAATGTAGGCCAATTGAGCTTCCTTGTACAGTCTTCTATGCTCCCCTCAATCAAAATAATGGTAGCATGTGTGAGTTCCATCTGCAAGGTTCCCCCAAGTCGTTTTATCCAAGATATTGACAAGAGCATACCAAACTTAGGGGGAACATTAGGCACCGGGATATCCATGAACACAATTTTCATGGGCAATTGAAACAAGGTCACAACCATATCTTTAATGACCCAAAGACATTTCACTTTCCTAAAGTCAAAATAATACAAGTCATGGTAAGTTTTTGTGATTTCTAATCCAAGTTCATCCATGACAGTTTTGGGCATGAGATTATGAGATGCCCCTGAGTCCATCAAACAATTATGAAACACCTTATCATGTATGTTCAATGATGTATAGAAGGTAGGGGATGGATCATATCTATATTCTATCAAAGGACCTAATATGACTACTGGATTTTCATCTTGGAGATTTACTAAATCAGTGGGATGAGATGAAGGTTTAGAATGAAACAATTTAGAGAGTCACCTTTTGAAATCTTCATGCTTGACCAGCTCTAAAAGGGGGACAATGATTCTAATTTTTTGAATTTGATGCTCAAAGTTAAAAAAGGAGGGGGGCTTTCAAATTTCTCTTACTTATGGGACAATAATTTTGGTCGTTGGTGAGGGGTTTTGTGCCTTCTTTTCTTTTCTGCCGGTTGTTGCTTGTTTGCTCCGGTAGGATGATAAGGAATGCTAGAATTCCCTTCTTTCTTTTTGGACCTGAGGTTATGAATATTGGGACTGCTATTGGTCTTCTCCCCCTTACTCAACTCATTTAGCTGGATATCCATGAGAGACTCCTCGTATGCAGATTGGGTTAAATGGGGAAATGAGGAGGTGTCTCCAAGAAAATGGATTTCAGGCTCAACCTCTTCTTCCTCCCCTTCTTGATGAACAACAAGATTATTTTGGAGAGGAATCTAGATTCTCTGATCATCCCTATCCATGTTTCTTTGATCTCTTTGGATAATCTGAGGGGTGTTATTTGGTCTTCTAAAGTTACCCCTATTTTCAGCATTAGGGGGATTCCTAAAAATCTGCTTTCCTTCCAGTTTCAACCTTTCCACCTAAGTAGGAAGTGACTTTAATAGCTTGGTCAATTCGTGTACCTGAGGGTGGGAAACTGAGGAAACAGAGGTTGAAGCTTCAGACCTCCCCTTTCCTCTGTCTCTATCAACCTTAATCCTAAGTTTATCAACTACCAATATATTGGACTCTACTTCCAGGGCTGCATCTTGCATATGAGCCAAGAAACTCTCTTAACATGAGGCATAAATTAGGGTCGAAAACAATAGCATAAGTAATTTTGGCAAAGGCTTACATAGGTTTAATCTTGTCAGGAATATTTTTATACATTTTATTAAACCTCTTTGAAAAGTCAGAAATAGATTCCCCTTCTCCTTTCTCAAGTGATCCAAACTCTGTAATATAGTAAATGAAATATTTTTTATCCCCTCAATGTCTTAAAAATGCATCATCTAGGGATTCAATACCATCAATAGATCCAGGATCCAAGGCCCTAAACCATTTTCTAGCCTCTCCATCAAGGCTATGAACAAAAATTATCATCCATACATCTTCATTTACAATGACATAATTGTCTGCATAACTATAAAATGTTGCCAAGTGCTCTTCTACAGTTATGTCTTCCTCACCCATGAACTTAGGAAACTGCTTGAGGTAGCCACCAGCTGGAGGAGTGTGCAGGGGTTGAGGCAGGACAATAGGGGCATGTCTAGCAACCACTATGGCATCCATTATGTTCCTAGGGTCATTATCACCCGCCATTGGGATGTGAACTAGAGGAGAATCAGAAGGATATGGAGATGTGATTTTGGGAGATGGGGGAAACAACTTAGGATTTGGATAAAATGATACAGGGCTCATGGGAATATAGGTTTTCCCTTCTGTAAATGAAACATCTCTAATAGGGGGAGGAGTGGTAAAGACTGGAGTGGGAAAATCTTATGTGGTCCTGGGTTTAAACCACGATACAACTTCAGGGGAAACATGGGTGTCAAAGTTTTCTTCCTCCAAAATGAGGCTAGAAGGGGAGAGATCAACATGAAAACTCCCAAACCTTAAACTTCTAGAAACTCCAACAGATGGTATAACAAGAGAATGAAAATCATATACAGGAGTTTCTAAAGAAGGATTATGAAAATTACTAGAAATACCTAGTACGACAGTTGAAGGGCCTTCCTGAGTGGTATTTCCTTTTCTGGTAATTTTCTCTAGGTCAGCTTGAAGCATTGCTAGAGGAAAGTGTGGGTTAGACCTCATGATGTGTCTTCCTTTTGGATCCCCAACTGAAACAGTGGAGTCACTAGGTGCAATATGCAATCTTCAATGGTTCTGATATCTGATGCACCTTCAAAATCAAATTCTCTTTGTCGTTCTATCCCAGGGAAATGTCTTCAATTCATTCCCCATCAATGGTACCAAGAATGTTAGTGCTAGAAGTCACCTTTCGATTGCATAGAAGGTAATCCCAATACCCATCAAGTTATTTGTCACAATGAATGAATTTAAAGGGTTCAAATGGGTGCAGACTCAAGATGATATCGTTTTAACTTAGAAAACTGAACCAGCATGCAGAAGCCGTTGAGGTCTTGATCAACTTCAGTCAGTAATTTGTAGTAAAGTTGAATAGGAGGAAGAATGGGTGAGGAGAATGTAGAGGTCTACTATGGACATCAGGTCTTCCAACAACCTGAGGAGGAAAAAATTCAAACAAAAGATCCTCTTATAATCAAAGTTTCATGAAACTGATGAACACCATAATAGTATTATAATCAAACATCCATCACAATACAACTACAACATCATATGTAAATCCTTCAATCATGGATACTTCAGCATCATAGGTAAAGAAGATGAAGAAGAAGGATGAATTAGATTAAACAAGAAGTCTCAAATCAAAATACATAACCATAGAACCAGAGCTTCATCAAAACTTTATAATATGGGAGCCTTGCTCAACCATCGACCATAACAAAATATCAAAAATGCCTACATATACTCAGGAGTGACTACAACCACCCGAGGAGTGATTGAACCACTACATTCAAGGCTTTACGTTCTGAGTCCATTTTGTAGATTGTGCATGTAGTCTCCTGTCAAACACGATCTCTTACATCTGAACCTTCTCTATCAAACTGCACATCTAGCTCTTTGTCATATGCGATCTCATATAGTCTGTCATTCCCTTTTGAGATTTCCATTTATGGGGGGGAGTCGATGTTTATACAAACATCCCCAACTTCATTAACTGTCTTCATTGGGATCGGGATGGGGCCTAATTCAACTCGACACCTGGAAAACGTGTTGGCCGAACTATGAACCTCTGCCACTTGGATCTTCATTGGATGATTGTTGGGAACACTAGCAGGTGGACATGGACGCTGACGATGGGGATTTGGTGAGATGGTTGGTGCAAGCTAGCAGGATGCAATGAATGATCAGCGACCATATGGAATGATGCGGTTGGTGGAGCGAAGTGATTAGTCATTGGGTAGATGACAACAAGTAGTGGGGGACATGGGTGTGAGTGGAAGACACGTTTCGAGATATGAGAGGGGGAAGAAATGACAGTGGACAGCGACAGGTGTGCGATAATGTAAGTGGAGGGCAGGTGTCGGCAGGACCGTTGTCAGTATTGGGAGGCGGTAAGCTAGTTATCTTGGAGGGGGGGGGGGTAGGCGGTAAGTGGTAATGAGCCGGGGGGGGGTCTGAGTTGTTGTGGAGGAGACACGTCTGTGGGGGCGCCCGTGCCAGAAAATCACCAACTCAGACCCCCCTATTAAAGGAAGAAGGTCAGGGGGGGTCTGATATTGGTCGTGGGCCGTAGATCTGAGCATGCCATGCTCAACTCCTTAGATCTGCGTGCTCCTTATCACAACACTCCAAACCATCAAATCACCCAAAAACTTAGGATAAAAAAATAAAGTGGGTATTTCAAGAACCCCTTTCTTGCATTTTTTCACCAAGGGGTTATTTCCTAAGAGAAAAACACCATTCGATCGAAAATATGTGCTAACATTAGGCTCCATGGGGGATAGAGACCTCCCTGTGAGGCTCTAAGAACTTCAGTAGCTTTAGTGCCTTATCTTAGGGCTATGGGGTCAACTATTAAAAAAAAAAGAGGAATGATATTTACAATGGTATGAAATCCACTCATGGCTCAAACAAAGAACTTTTTTAGAAAAAGCGCATTTACAGAGCCACCAAAAAATTCATCATCCTCCAAATTCTTCAACCGATAAGTATTATTTGAAAACACCTCAGAAACTTTGAAGGTTCCAATCCATAGGGCTTCAAATTTACCATGCTTTCCTTTGTCCTACTTGGGCACATGCCATTTGAGTACTAGATCTCCGATATGGAAATATTCGTTGTTTACCTTCCTGTCGAAAGCTTACTTGATCCTCTGTTGATGGTCATGTGCTTTATCCAGTATTTTCTCCTTGGCCTGCTACACATCTACCAACTGTTGTATTCTTTTGATCATATCATCAGGCTCTCCTTGGTAGTATTTCAAGATTTTTGCCACAGACAAGGCAAGATGAGAAGGAAAAATAGCCTCAACTCCATACAAAAGTTGGAAAGGAGATACACAAAGAGACCTTTTTGTTGTCACTCTATCAACCCACAGAGCAAATTTGAGATTTGAATCCCATGCTTTCTTGTTGTCTTCTAAAAATATTTTAATGATCTTTATAAGGCTCTTTTTAGAGGACTTTTCCAGCCCATTCCCCTAGGGGTAATACAGGTTAGAGTGAATCAATGCAATTCCAAACTATTCACAAAAATGGATCAATGTTTCAGCCTTGAAAGATTTAGCATTATCAGTGACAATTCTGCTCGGGAAACCAAATATTTCCATAATATCCTCAAGAAAACCAATGATTACCTTGTGAGAATCACTCCTTGTCTGGATGGCTTCTATCCACTTGGTAAAGTAATCTGTGGCAGTCAATATTCAACTGTGTTGTCCACTTGAAGTAGGATGAATTTCCCCAATGAAATCTAGGCCTCACTGCTGAAAGGGTCCCAAAGCTACCAAAAGCTTCAATGGAAAAGACTTGAGCTACTGCTTTCCAGATAATTTATGACACTTAACACAAGCCCTGATATTTACACAAACATAGGTGAATAGACTAGTCCAGAAATACCTAGCCCTGAAAATCTTATAGGTTGTAGTCCTCCAGAAGTGATGTCCCCCACATAAATTGTCCTGAAAATCAAACATAATCTTTTGGGCCTCCTGTGGGTCTAAACATCTCAAAATCACTCCCAGAGGGTCTTTCCAGTACAAGACTTGATCAATAAGACAATATCTAATTAATTTAATATTCAATGCTCTCACCTTGTTTTTCTCCATACCATCAGGAGGCTGCATCTTTTGCAGAAAAAATATAATGTCCTTGTACCAAGCACATTCTGCCAATGTAGGGTTGACTTGGGAATCTTTATCAGACGACTCAACTTGCTAACCTTCTGAGCAAGTGTTGATGAGATTAACCCCCAAAGCTTCACAGTTAGATTTAGCCAGAAACCTAGCTAAACCTTGGCCATTAACCAGTTTGGTGGGCTTTATTTCAAGATCAAATTCAAGGATTTTGGCAATCCACTTGCTCCTTCTTCCATATATGTCAGGCTAAATGAAAATATCCTTCACAGAAGATGAAGGAACATATGCAATGACTTTTGAATGCAAAACATAGACCCTAAAATCCTTAAGGGCTTTGACGAAAGCATAGGCCTGCTTTTACATGATATCATATTTCATCTCCACATATCTCAATGCCCTACTAAAAAAGGCAATAGGCTTCTCTAATCGTTCAATCTTTTTCTAGAATAAAATAGCTGCTACTGTATCAATTGAAGCGAAGGAAAAAATCATAAAATCCTTATATTAGTCGGGACTGACAAGCACAAGTGATTTAGTCAACGCCCTCTTGATTTGGTTGAAATAACATTTGGAATCAACAATCCATTTCACTTCATTTCCCTTCCCGAGCATGGTTGTAATGTATTTAACCAATTCAACAAAATTATAAACAAACCTTCTTAGAAAGTGATTTTACCCAAGAAATACTGATCCTCTTTCTTGGATCTGGGAGGCGACAAGGACTAGATGGTCTCCACTCTGTTCGGGTCAACCTTCAACCCTGCAGCTAACACAATGTGCCCCAACAATTTTCCCTCTTGAATGGAAAATAAATACTTCTTGGGATTTAAAGAGAGACCAATTTTTTTATGTTCAAGAATACCTTTCTCAGATGATAGAAATGCTCTTTATCATACCTAGGGAATACTGTGATTCCATCTATATAGATGACTACAAACCTATATTTTTCTCCAATAAATGCAATTTCCATAGCCCGCTGGAAGGTTTCCCCTGTGTTCATCAACCCAAAGGGAATATTAGCATACATGAATGTACCCCAAGGAGTAGTGAATGTTGTCTTTTCTTTGTCTTCAAGCAAGAAAAAGATCTAATTGTATCCATAAAATCCATCAATGATGGACATCCTATATGCACCTACCACCCTCTGTAATATGTGCTCCATATTTAGCAAGGGGTAATTATCCTTCTTAGAGATTTTGTTCAGGTTCCGAAAATCGACACAAGGTCTTATTTATCCATTATTTTTCCTCACTGGGACCAAGTTGTCCACCCATTCAGAATATCTCAAGGGGATAATGATCTGGGCATCCATCAACTTCTTTACTTCCCTTTCCATAATAGGTAGCAGCATGGGGTTTATCTATCTAAGTTTCAGCCTGAAAGGTTTTGTCTCTTCTTTCAAGGGAATTTTGTGTTCAATGATACTTGTATCACATGTTATGAGATCTTCATATGTCTAGGAAAACACATCAACAAACTCTTTTAACATCTCAACATATTCATATTTTTGTTCCCCTGACAAGCTGCTTGACAACTTGACAAATTTCAGATCCTTCTCTGTACCAATATTTCACTCACTTACCTCAGCATCATCAATTGAAAATTTACCCTTCACTGCCACATCAATCATGTCAGAAAGTATTTCCAAAGGAACTAGTCCCTTTGGAATGTGATTTCTAGGCAACTGAACAATACGATGGTTAGCAATTTTGTTCAAGAAAACATTAGCATCAAGATTACTTTCAGAATCATGATCTTGGTCAATATGTAATGCATAAAACTCACTAACAGTCTCAAGGAATATTTTGATCTCAAGATCATCCTCAAACAATTTCCAATGTTTGACATTGTCAGGTACAAAGGGTCTATATTTCACTTCTACAATACTTGAGTTTAGGTGGCAAGGGGACTCTGAAAATACTTGCTGAAACAACTAGAGAATTAGCCGTGGTATTCTCTAGTAATAAATGAAATGTTGAAAGCTAAGAAAAAAATGTCAACCAGGTCCTAGATTTCATTTCTATAAGTTATTAGCCTAAATTTCTTGGCTTGATAAAGATTTTTCATTTAATGGCCAATTAATTCAGCATCCCCAAACACTTAAATCTCTTCAATCCCCATATCTTTTGAATCCCTCAAACCCAAAACAAGAGCTTCGTACTCTGCCACATTATTGGTAGTTTCAAATTCTAACTTTTAGGACAAGGGTATAGTCTCTTGAGTAGGTGAAACAAAGACCACTCTAGTGCCAACACCCTCCCTAAAAGAGGCTGTAGAAATTTTAATACAAATTATGTATTGCCTAGATTCTCCTGATCTAATAATTATATGCCATTGTTAAATGCATAACCGCTTCTACAAATATTCTTGTGGAATTTAAAACACGATCACCAATTGCAATATCAAGAAAAAAGATCAATCCCACATCACACATATGTTTTTCTGGGAAAGCATAAAGCTAAAAACCCCACTATCATATATTATATATATATCATGGATCATGAAACAATCTCATACAAAACTCTAATCCAAGAGCTCTCAGTACAATATACAATCGTCTCACACTGTCATACAAAAATCGACAAATTCATGTGCCAATTTACTGCTTCTAGACAACCTTCCTCCTCTGTGCAATCCCTGCTAATGGAAATCCATGCAATGAATGAATCCCTCTTTTCTAGGTTGTTCATTCCTCATTGGTACATCCAATGTGTGTGTTGTTGCATGAGTGCACCCACTAAAATCACAACTGATAGTCAAACTGTCCCTTTCACCAGTTATCTCAACTGGGTATCCACTGGATCTGACATACATGTAGTTAACAGTGGAAAATCTTTAGTTGCATGTGAGACCACTGATTGTGAATTAATTAATAATTAATTCAATGATCTCTCACTAGTGTAAGTTTAGTTACAACTAGTACAATTGATCTTAACTCACTTAACTGAGTTAAACTAATTTACAACTCACATAACTACAGATATAACTCTGTTACAACTTCAAATCACTCATTTACAACTAGTTTGACTTGCATGTCCCACCAGTCAACCTTTGAAATCAAATTTCCTATAGCTAACTGATTTTCCACTTCAGTTAACTATTTCCAAGTGCTCATTGAGAATAGACTAATTATTTATTGTCCAAATATTATTAAGGGATAATAATAGTCGACATACATCTATAAATAGAAAATAATCTATAAATAGATTTCCACCTAATAATAGCTTGAGGCTCCATCCTAGTGTAGGTGGATAATTTTCACTAGGATCATCTTGTTGAATCTCAACACTCCCTCTCAACAAGAAAGGGATTATCCTTCACCCCAATCCTGTCTCTATGATATTCAAATTTTCTCCTGGTGAGTGCCTTTGTCAGAATGTCTACATCTTGATCTTCCGTAGGAATGTACTAAAGCAACATGATATTTTGATCCACATAATATCTGAAATGATAATACCAAATATCTATATGCTTAGATCTATCATTAAATATAGGATTAATCGAGAGTTTAATGCAACTCTTATTATCAAAATGAATCACTGTCGGATCTAAATGAGAACCAAACAAACCAACCAAGATATTTCTCATCCAGATAGCCTCACATGCAGCTTGAATCACTGACATGTATTCCGCTACCACTGAACTGAGTGCCACGGATCTTTGTTTCCCCCCTGATACTAAAGATCCCCCCTGATGTTCTCTTTCTATCCATTGGGTTGTCCGCCCAATCTGCATCCATGAATCCATGCAACTTCACCTCATCCATCTATATGTACCATAAGCCATACTCAGATGTGCCCCTCAGGTATCTTAGGACATGCTTACCCGCCTTCCAAAAGAGCTTGGTAGGCTTAACCATCACTTGACTCAGTTGGTTAACCGCATAGAAAATGTCTGGTCTTGTGTTCACTAGATACATTAGTGAACCCACTAAATGTCGATAGACAGTAGCATCCACTACCTCTCTAGAATTCACATCCTCTTTCCTCCAGTTTCTTGGAAGAGGAGTATCCATGGGTTTGCAGCCCTCCATGTGAAACTTACATAGTATCTCTCTTGCATACTTTCCTTGAGACACAAAACGTTCACCATCTCGCTGCCATATTTCCAATCCAAGGAAGTAATGAAGGAGGCCCATATCCTTCATCTCGAACTCCTTTGCAAGGTACTCCTTGCATGAGTGTATCAGTTGCTCATCACCTATCAGTATTAAATCATCAACATAAAGAAAAATGATTAAAATCTTACCCTACACCACAATTTGGTATAGGTTTGCATCCTCTTCACTTTTGGTGAAACCTAGTCCAGTGAAATAGCTATCTATTCGAGTGTATTGAGCACATGGTGCTTGATTCAACCCATACAATGCTCTCTTGAGTCGGCACACATGTGAATCACTACTGAAGATATCAAATCCTTCAGGATGCTCTATGTACACATCTTCCTCAATGATCCCATTGAGAAACATAGTTTTTACATCCATCTAATGAATGCCCCAGCCCATCTGTGCTGAGAGTGCAAAGATGGATCTTATGGAAGAATACCATGCGATAGGTGCAAAGGTTTCTTCATAATCTATCCCCTTGATCTGTGAGAATCCCCGAGCCACAAATCTGGCCTTGTATTTCTCCACACTCCCATCAACAGTTTGCTTTACCTTGTCAATTCATCTTGAACCTACCACTGATTTGTCGCCCGGCCTTGGGAAAATTTACCATGCACTGTTTTTGACAATGGAGTCATACTCCACCATTGCATCAACCCAAGTGGGATCCTGCACTGCTTCCTGAAAGGAATATGGTTTAGTCACAATACATTTTCTCATGAGAGCCATGCATCCAGTAAATCGATCAGGAGACTGTCTCTGTCTGTGCTGTGAAGTAGGGGCTCCTACATTCTGTGCAACATCTAGTCTCAATCTATCAACTTTCGTGGTGCGCTTTCTGCCATTTCTGATGGATGGATTTGCATGAGTGGCTTCCTCCACTCCATGAACCTCCTCATGTGTCTGATCCACATCTTGAGACTCATCTTTGGGAACCAACAATAACTCCTTCACATGCAAGTCTAGCTCCCTCTCAAGTGACAACCACATGGCTTTCCCCTCATCGAATTTTATATCATGTCACATAACAATCATCTTACTGTTAGGAAAATACACACGATAATTATGGGGTGTTTCTGTGTACCCCACAAATATCCCAACTTCACCAGTCAGCTCCATCTTCTTCCTGGCATTCTTCATCACATGCACATAAACAAATGAGCCAAAAATCTTAAAATGAGAAACATTAGGATTCTTACCAGTGAAAGCTTCTTCAGGTGTACTCATGCCAAGTACTCTATGAGGACAACGGGTTTTCACATAAACCACAGTGTTGCATGCTTCCTCCCACAAATGCATTGGTAGGCCCTGATCATGCAACATCTCTCGTGTTGCACCCACGATTGTTCTATTCTTCCTCTCCATGACCCCATTTTGTTGTGGGTTATGAGGCGCTATGAGTTCTCTTTGAATTCCTTCTTTGCTGCATAAGTATTTGAATTCGTTAGATATGTATTCTCCACCATTATCGCTCCTCAGAGCCTTCACTTGCTTCCCCAACTCTTTCTCCACCAATGCTTTAAACTCACATAACTTTGAGAATGTTTGATCCTTGTTATGCATGAAGAAGATCCATCATTTACGAGAAAAGTCATTAAAAAAAATAACATAATACTTATGTTTTTTTGTTGAAGCAACCGAGAATGGTCCACACACATCTATGTGAACTCTCTCTAGGATCACCGAAGCATGGTTCTCCTTTTCATGAAAGGTGGAATTTACATACTTCCCCGTGGTGCAACCCTTGCACTGATCTAACTGAGCAAGTGTTCCCATTGGAAGTCTAGTAGATATTTTCTACATGATTTTCAAGGCTCCATGATGAAGATGGCCCAATCGCTTGTGCGATAATTCACCCTCATCTCAACTCACAAATTTTTCTTCCTTTACCATCATGGCAACGCAACCATATACCTCCAGTTTGTAGAGATTCTTAATTCAAATCCCTATCTTCTTGACTTGACCCGTTGTTTTATGTCACAGAAAAGATTTTTCATCGCTGAAAACAATGTCATAGCCTCTGTCCTCCAACATTTCCATTGAGACCAAGTTTTTCTTCAGACCTGGAACATGCATAACATATTTCAATTGAAATGGTTTACCTGAATCCCTGAAAGTTAATAGTACCAATTCCAGTCGCACTATATCATCCATCGTCGCCTATATCTATATGCATTTTGAGATCTTTCTCCTCCAAGTCACTCAAAAGATCCTTATCTCTCATCATGTGGAAGGAAGTGCCACTATCCAAATACCACACTGATCCCAATGCACTTGAAATCATGCATGCGATCAAGGAGAAGTCAATTTCAAATTGCAAGGCAAGGGCCTCACCAACTGCAACTCCAACCGCCTTCTTGTTCTTCTTCTTCTGCGGACAGTTAGTAGCGAGATGCCCATGTTCGCGACAATGAAAACACTTCACTTTCGACAAATCCAACTTCTTGACTTTAGAATTGGATTTTGAATGGAATTTATTCCCCTTCCCTTTCCTTGCCTTGGAAGCTAAAACAAAATCCTCTTCATCATCATGATTTGATGAAGATCCATCTCTGGTGTTCTTCCTAAACTCCTCCTGCACCAAATCCGACCATAGTCGTTCCTAATCTGACAATTTTTCCCTTCCATTGATAGAGTCTTGATAATTGTGCCAACTCTTGGGAAGTCCTAGGAGATCCAAGCTCACCAAATCATCATCACTGACTTTTATTCCCATAATCCCCATCTCATCTCGACATTGGACAAACTTCGTGAGATATTTTGTAATGGAGTCGCCCTTCATCTTGATCTTCCTGAGTTTATTTTTGAGCGCCAATTTCCTATGGTCACTGTTGTTTTGGAATAGATCCATCAAATTATTCCACATTGAATATGGTGTGAATTTCCCATGTATGCTTGAGACAATGTGGTCTCGTACTCCATCCAACAGGATCCTCACCTTTGCTACTTTCGTTTGCCATGCATCAAGATTTGCAGCATCTACAACATCTGGCTTATTATCATCTTTGTAAATGAATTCCTTCAAGACATTGTCTTCGAGTATTTCCTCCATCCTGTCCTTCCAAGAAATGTATTTCAAGCTGCCCTCAAGTGAATACTCTAACCTCAAGCCATTGAAAGCCATTTCAATCTTGAATCAAATGTAGCACCAAGAAAGTCTTTCTGCAAATTCGAATTCTATCCAATCACAAACTCAGCTTCTGCAATCTTCTACGCTCTGATACCATGTAGAAATTTTAATACAAATTATGTATTGCCTGGATTCTCCTAATCTAACAATTATATGACACTGTTAAATACATAATCACTTCTACAAATATTCTTATGGAATTTAAAACACGATCACCAATTGCAATATCAAGAAGAAAGATCAATCACACATAACACATATGTTTTTCTGGGAAATCATAAAACTAAAATCCCCACTATCATATATTATGTATGTATCATGGATCATGAAACAATATCATACAAACATCTAATCCAAGATCTCTCAGTACAATATACAATCATCTCACACTACCATACAAAAATTGACAAATTCATGTGCCAATTTATTGCTTCGAGACAACCTGCCTCCTCTCTGCAATCCCCGCTAATGGAAATACCTACAATGAAAATGAATCCCTCTTGCCTAGGTTGTGCATTCCTCATTGGCACATCCAATTTCTGTGTGGTTGCATGAGTGCACCCACTAAAGTCACAACTGATAGTCAAACTATCCCTTTCAACTGTTATCTCAACTGGGTCTCCACTGGATCTAACATGCATGTAGTTAACAATGGTAAATCTTCAGTTGCATGTGAGACCACTGATTGTGAATTAATTAATAATTAATTCACTAATCTCTCACTAGTGTAAGTTTAGTTCCAACCAGTACAATTGAGCTTAACTCAATTAACTGAGTTAAATTACTTTACAACTCACATAACTACACATATAACTCTGTTACAACTAATTTGACTTGCATGTCCCACCAGTAAACCTTTGAACTCGAATTTCCTATAGCTAATTGATTTTCCACTTTAGTTAACTATTTCCAAGTGCTCATTGAGAATAGACTAATTATTTATTGTCCAACTATTATTAAGGCATAATAATAGTCGACATACATATATAAATAGAATCAAAATAATACAAGTCATGGTAAGTATTTGTGATTTCTAATGCAAGTTCATCCATGACAGTTTTGGGCATGAGATTATGAGATGCCCCTGAGTCCATCAAACATTTATGCAACACCTTATCATGTATGTTCAGTGATGTATAGAAGGGATGGGATGAATCATCTCTATATTCTATCAAATAACCTAAGATGATTGCTAAATTTTCGTCTTGGATATTTACTAAATCGGTGGCATGAAATGAAGGTTAAGACTGCAATAGTTTAGAGAGACACCTTTTGAAATATTCATGCTTGACCAACTCTAAAAGGGGGAAAGGGATTCTAATTTTTTGAATTTCATGCTAAAAGTTAAAAAAGGAGGGGGGATTTCGAATTTATCTCACTTCTGGGACATGAATTTTGGCCGTTGGTGGGGGGTTTTGTGCCTTCTTTTCTTTGTTGTTGTCGGTTACATTGTTAGCAGGATTTTCTGCTCTGGTAGGATGATCAAGAATGTCATACTTCCCTTCTTTATTTTTGGACCTGAGGTTATATTTATTGGGACTGATATTGGTCTTCTCCCCCTTACGCAACTCATTTAGCTGGCTGTCCATGAGAGACTCCTCGTATGCAAATTGGGTTAAATGGGGAAATGAGGAGGTGTCTCCAAGACAATAGATTTTAGTATCAACCCCTTCTTCCTCTCCTTCTTGATAAAAAACAAGATTATTTTGGAGAGGAGTCTGGATTCTCTGATCATCCCTATCCCTGCTTCTTTGATCTCTTTGGATAATCCGAGGGGTGTTATTTGGTCTTTTGAAGTTACCCCTATTTTTAGAATTAGGGGGATTCCTAAAACTTTTCTTTCCTTCATGTTTCAACCTTTCCACCTCAACAGAAAGTGACTTTACCATCTTGGTCAAGTCGTCTACCTAAGGGTGGGAAACTGAGGAAACAGAGGTTGAAGCTTCATACCTCCCCTTTCCTCTGTCTCTATCAGCCTTACTCTTAAGTTTATCAACTGTCAATATATTGGACTCTACTATTAGGGTCGCATCTTGCATATGAGCCCAGGAAGTAGCTCTTCTCTCTCTTAATAGGAGGAAAAAATCAGGGTTGAGAGCACTAGCATAAGTAATTTTGGCAGAGGTTTCTGTAGGTTTAATCTCGGCATGAATATTATTATACATTTTATTAAACCTCTTTGAAAAGTCAGAAACAGATTCCCCTTCTCCTTTCTTAAGTTATCCAAACTCTGTAATATAGTAAAGGAAATATTTTTTATCCCCCCAATGTCTTAAAAATGCATCATCTAGGGCTTCATACCATAAATAGATCCAGGAGCCAAGGCCTAAACCATTTTATAGCCTCTCCATCAAGGCTATGAAAAAATATTCTCATCCATACAGCTTCATTTACAATGACCTAATTGTCTGCATAACTATAAAAGGCTACCAAGTGCTCTTCTATAGTTATGTCTCCATCACCTGTGAACTTAGGCAACTTCTTGAGGTAGCCACCAGCTAGAAGATCGTTCAGTGGTTGAGGTAGGACAAGAGGGGCATATCTAGCATCCACTATGGCATCCATTTTGTTCCTAGGGAGATTAGCACCTACCATTAGGATGTGAACTGGAGGAGAACTAGGAGGAGATGGAGTTGTGCTTCTGGGAGATGAGGGAAACAATTGAGGATTTGGAGAAAAGGCTACATGCCTCAAGGGAATAGAGGTTTCCCCTTGTGTAAATGAAACAACTATTCTAGGGGGAGGAGTGGTAAAGCCCGAAGTGGGAAAATATTTTGTGTTCCTGGGTTTAAACCAGGGTACAACTTCGGGGGAAACAGGGGTGTCAAATTTTTCTCCCTCCAAACCGAGGCTAGAAGGGGAGAGATCAAAAGGAATACTCCCAAACCTTAAACTTTTTGAAACTTGAATAGATGGTATAGCAGGAGAATGAGAAGAAAATAGTAGAGTTTCTAAAGATTGGTACAATAGTTGAAGGGCCTTCTTGATTGGTCTTTCATTTTCTGATAATTTTCTCTGGGTCATCTTTAGGCATTGCTAGAGGCAGTTGTGGGTTAGACCTCATGTGTCTTCCTTTTGGATCCACAACTGAAACAGTGGAGTCATTAGGTGCATGCTGCAATCTTCAATGGTTCTGATATCTGATGCACCTTCAGAATCAAAAGCTCTTTGTTGTTCTATCCTAGGGAAATGTCTTCAATTCATTCCCCGACAACGATCCAATAATGCTAGTGCTAGAAGTCACCTTTCGATTGCATAGAAGGTAAGACCAGTACCCATCATTTTATCTATCACAATGAATGAATTTAAAAGGGTCAAATGGGCACAGACTCAAGATGATATCGTTTTAACTTAGAAAATTGGACTAGCATGCACAAGAAGTTGAGGTCTTGATCAACTTCAGTTAGTAAGTTGTAGTAAAGGTGAATAGGAGAAATAATGGGTGAGGATAATGTAGAGGTCTACTATGGACATCAGGTCTTCTAGCAACCTGAGGAGGAAAAATGTCAAACAAAAGATCCTCTTATATTCAAAGTTTCAGGAAACTGAAGAACAACAATATTGTAATCAAACATCCATTACAATACAGCTACAGGAAACTGAAGAACAACAATATTGTAATCAAACATCCATTACAATACAGCTACACCAACCCACGTGAATCCTTAAATCATGGATACTTCAACATCAAAGGAAAAGAAGATGAAGAAGAAGGATGACTTAGATTAAACAATAAGTCTCAATTCAAAATACATAACCATAGAACCAGAGCTTCATAACAAATTTACAATACAGGAGCCTTGCTCAACCATCGACCATAACAAAATATCAAAAATTCCTACATATAATCAAGAGTGAATACAACCACCTGAGGAGAGATCGAGACACTGCATTCAAGGATTTATGTTCTGAGTCCATTTCACAGACTGTGCATGCAGTCTCTTGTTAGATGCAAGCTCTTATGTTTGAACCTTCTCTATTAGACTGCACATGCAACTCTCTGTGAGACACGAGCTCAGATAGTTTGTCAGTCCTTTTCAAGATTTCCATTTATGGGGGGGAAATGATGTTTCAACCACCATCCCCAAATTCATTAACTATATTCATTGGGATCAGGACAAGGCTTGAGTCAACTCGGCACCTGGAAAACGTGTTGGTCGCACTCTGAACCTCTGCCACTTGGATCTTCGCTAGACGATTACCGAGAACACTGGCAGGAGGATATCAATGCTGACGATGGGGAGCTAGTGAGATGATTAGTGCAATATCACAGGATACAACGAATGATCGACGACCATGTGGAATGATGCAGTTGATAGAGAGAAGTGATTAGTCAGTGGGTATACGACAAAAAATAGTGGGGGGCATGTGTGTGAGTGGAAGATAGATGTCTGAAGATGAGAGGGGGAATAAATGATAGTAGTCAGGGACACGAGTGCGTGAATGTGAGTGGAGGAAAGGTGTCAGTAGTATTACGATAAATATTGGGAGGTGGTAAGGTGGTTAACTCAAGGGGGGGGGTAGGCGGTAAATGGTAATGAGCATGGGGGGGGGGTCCGATTTGTTGTGGAGGTGACACATATGTGGGGGGAACCATGCTATAAAACCACCAACTTGGACCCCCCCCCCCCTATTAAAAGAAAAAGGTCGGGGTGGTCCGATATTGGCCATGGGCTGTAGATCTGAGTGCGCCATACTCAACCGCTTAGATCTGCGCGCTCCTTAGAAAAACACTCCAAACCATCAACTCACCCAAAAAGTTAGGAAAAATTCATAAAGTGGGTTGTGCAAGCACCCCTTTCCTACATTTTTTCACCAAGGGATTATTTCCTAAGGGAAAAGCACCCTTCTATCGAAAATATGTTCTAATATTAGGCTCCATGGGGGATACAAACCTCTATGCGAGGCTCTAAGAACTTCAGTAGCTTTAGTGCCTTATCTTAGGGATATGGGGTCAACTATTAAAACAAAAAGATGAATGATATTTACAATGGTATGAAATCCACTCATGGCTCAAACAAAGAACTTTTTCATAAAATGCCCATTTACAAGGCCACCAAAAACTTCAACATCCTCCAAATTTTGCAACCTGTAAGTATTATTTGAAAATGCCTAAGAAACTTTGAAGGGTCCAATCCACATAGATTCAAATTTACCATGATTTCCTTTGTCGTTCTTGGGAGCATCCCACTTGAATACTATATCTCTTAGATGTAAATCTTGTATGTTTACCTTCCTGTCGAAAGCTTGCTTGATCCTCTGTTGATGATCATCTGCTTTATCCAGTATCTACTCCCTAGTCTGTTGCACTTCTACTAGTTGTTGTACTCTTCTGATCATATCATGAAGCTCTCCTTGGTATTCTTGGAAGAATTTTTCCACAGTAAAGGCAAGATGAGAAGGAAAAATGGCCTCAACTCCATACACAAGTTGGAAAGAAGAGACACCGAGAGACCTTTTTGTTGTTACTCTATCGGCCCACGGAGAAAAATTCATCTTTGAATCCCATGCTTTCTTGTTGTCTTCTAACAATATTTTAATTATATTTATAAGGATCTTGTTAGAGGAATATACCAGCCCATTCCCATGGGGTTAATAAGGGGTAGAGTGAATGAATGCAATTCCAAACTATTCACAAAACTTGATCAATGGTTCATCCTTGAAAGATGCAACGTTATTAGTGACAATTCTGCTTGGGAAACCAAATCTTGCCATCATATCCTCAAGAAAACCAATGATTACCTTGTGAGAAGAACTCCTTGTGGGGATGGATTCTATCCACTTGGTAAAGAAATATGTGGCAGTCAATATCCACCTGTGCTGACCACTTGAAGTAGGATGAATTTCCCCAATAAAATCTAGGCGCCACTGCTGAAAGGGTCTCGAAGATACCACAAGCTTCAATGGAAAATACTTGAGTTGTTGTTTTCCAGAGAATTTATGTCACTTAACACAAGCCCTGATCTTTTCACAAACATCAGTGAATAGAATAGGCCAGAAATACCCAGCCCTGAGAATCTTATAGGCTGTAGTCCTCCAGAAGTGATGTCCCCCACATAAACTGTCATGAAAATCAAACATAATCTTTTGGGCCTCCTATGGCTCTAAACATCTCAAAATCACTCCATGAGGTTCTTTGTAGTACAATACTTGATCAATAAGACAATATCTAATTTATTTAAGCTTCAATGCTCTCACCTTGTTTTTCTCCATACCATCATGAGGCTGTATCTTTTGCAGAAAAAATATAATGTCCTTGTACCAAGCACATTCTGCCAATGTAGGGCTGACTTGAGAATCTTTTTTAGATGAATCAGCTTGCTAACCTTCTGATCAAGTTTTAATGAGATTAATCCCCAAAGCTTTGCAATTGGATTCATCCAACAGCCTAGCTAAACCTTGGCCTTTAACCAGTTTGGTGGGCTTTATTTCAATATCAAATTTCAAGGATTTTGGAAATCCACTTGCTCCTTATTCCGTCTATGTTAGGTTGAAAGAGAATATCCTTTAGATAAGATGAAGGAACATATGCAATGAATTTTTAATGAAGAACATAGAACCTGAAATACTTGAGGGCTTTGACCAAAGCATAGGCCTACTTTTCCATGATATCATATTTCATCTCTACATCTCTCAATGCCCTACTGAAAAAGTCAATAGGTTGCTCTAATACTTCAACATTTTTCTTCAATAAAACAACTGCTATTGTATCAACTGAAGCGAAGAAAAAAATTAGAAAATCCTTGGAGTAGTCAGGACTGACAAGCACAGGTGCTTCAATCAATGCCTAGTTGATTTGGTTTAAAGAACCTATGTACTCAGCAATCCATTTAACTTCATTTCCCTTCTTGATCATGGCTGTAATGTATTTAACCAATTCAACAAAATTAGAAACAAAACTTCTTATAAATTTGATTTTACCCAAGAAAGACTGAACCTCTTTCCTGGATCTGCGAGGCGACAAGGACTATATGGACTCCACTATGTTCGGGTCAATCTTCACCCCTGAAGCTGACACAATGTGCCCCAAAAAGTTTCCCTCTTGCATGGAAAATGAAGACTTCATGGGATTTAAAGAGAGACCAAATTTTCTGCATTTCAAGAAGACCTTTCTTAGATGATTGCAATGCTCTTTATCAAACTCAAAGAATATTGTGATGTCATCTAGATAGACGAATAAAAACCTATATTTTTCTCCAATGAAGGAAATGTCCATATCTCGCTGGAAGGTTTCCCCTGCGTTCATCAACCCAAAGGGAATCTTAGCATACATGAATGTACCCCAAGGAGTAGTGAATGATGTGTTTTCTCTGTCTTCAGGAAAGACAAAGATCCGATTGTAGCCAAAAAATCCATCAATCATGGACATCCTAGATGCACATGTCACCCTCTACAATATGTTATCCATCTTTGGCAAGGGGTAATTATCCTTCTAATTTTTTGAATTTCATGCTCAAATTTAAAAAAGGAGGGGGGATTTCGAATTTCTCTCACTTCTGGGACAAGACTTTTGGTCATTGGTGAGGGGTTTTGTGCCTTCTTTTCTTTGCTTCTATCAGTTACATTTTTAGTGGGCTTGTCTTCTCCGGTAGGTTGATCAGGAATGTCAGACTTCCCTTCTTTCTTTTTGGACCCGAGGTTATATTTATTGGGACTGCTATTGGTCTTCTTACCCTTACTCAACTCATTTAGCTGGCTGTCCATGAGAGACTCCTCGTATGCAGATTGGGTTAAATGGGAAAATGAGGAGGTGTCTCCAAGACAATGGATTTCAGGATCAAACTCTTCTTCCTTTCCTTCTTGATCAACAACAAGATTATTTTGGAGAGGATCTTGGATTCTCTGATCATCCCTATCCCTATTTCTTTGACCTCTTTGGATAATCTGCTGGGTGTTATTTGGTCTTATGAAGTTACCCCTATTTTCAGCATTAGGGGGATTCCTAAAACTATTCTTTCCTTCCAGTTTCAACCTTTCCACCTCATCATAAAGTGACTTTACCATCTTTGTAAATTCGTCTACCTATGGGTGGGAAGCTGAGGAAACAGAGGTTGAAGCTTCATACCACCCGTTTCCTCTGTCTCTGTCATCCTTACTCCTAAATTTATCAACTAAAAATATATTGGACTCTACTTTCAGGGACGCATCTTGCATATGAACCAAGGAAGTAGCTCTTCTTTCTCTTAATAGGAGGCATAAATTATATTCGAAAGCACTAGCATAAGTAATTTTGGCAGAGGTTTTCGTAGGTTTAATCTCTGCAGGAATCTTATTATACATTTTATTAAACCTCTTTGAAAAGTTATAAACATATTCCCCTTCTCCTTTCTTAACTAATCCAAACTCTGTAATATAGTAAAGGAAATCTTTTTTATCCCCCCAATGTCTTAAAAATGCATCATCTAGGGCTTCAATCCCATCAATAGATCCAACAGGCAAGGCCCTAAACCATTTTATAGCCTCTCCATCAAGGCTATGAAAAAAAATTCTCATCCATACATCTTCATTTACAATGACATAATTGTTTGCATAACTATAAAAGGCTACCAGGTGCTCTTCTGTAGTTATGTCTCCCTCACCCATGAACTTAGGAAACTGCTTGAGGTAGAAACCAGTTGGAAGAGTGTTCAAGGGATGAGCCAGGACAAGAGGGGCATATCTAGTAGCCACTATGGAATCCATTATGTTCATAGGGGGATTAGCACCTACCATTGCTATGTGAACTAGAGAAGAACTAGGAGGAGATGGAGTTGTGCTTCTGGGAGACAGGGGAAAGAACTAAGGATTTGGAGAAAACGTTGTTGGACAACTGAGAGGGGGGGGGGTGAATCGGTTGTTACCGTTCTTAAACAATTATGCTTATTTTAAACTCTTTAAAGAGAACTCAATGACAATCACAATAATGCAGGGAAGTAAGCAATAGAACATTCAACATCATTCACACATATGAGATACACAGAGACATATATTTCCTGAGGAAACCCATAAAGGGTAAAAACCTCTTCTTCTTTATATGATAAGTAATCTTTACATTCTATACATTATCATAATTATGAGCACCAACTCATTGTGAGGCTACAACCTTTTTTTTGCAAGATGCAACTTGCTGAGAGCACCAACTCTCTGTTTTCTCTAGAACCTACTAGAAGGAAGCACCAACTCCTTGGTTTCTCTAGCACCCACTAGAAGGAAGCACCAACTCCCCGGTTTCTCTAGGACCCACTAGAAGGAAGAAACAACTCCCTAAGTGTTCCAACACCAACTGGATGGAAGCACCAACTTCCAGTCACACAGGCACCAACCTGTATAACAAAGAACAACAGTTCTCCCTTACACCACCCTGCCACCCTGGTTTCTATGGCTGCAACCAGATGGAAGCTACAACTCCCTGTGTTCAATCACCCACTTGAACCTCTGAGGACAACAATCCTTCCTAGCACATCCATACCACCCTAAAATATAAAGTTTGATATATATATAAATTTATCACAGTGATACAATATTTATCAATGGCTTACCGGTCTCATCACTATTCTACTACATTGCACTTCTATACCTGCATCAGTGTCTTCCTGCACACCTTCCTTACACTTTATGTTCTTCTTCCTTTTATGCTCTGTGCGCCATGTCCCTTCTATGCACCATTCCTATTCTGTGTATTTCAGCTGCTGCACACTGCCTCCTTCTACACGCCTGAATCACACTCAAAAGAAACACCCATCTCTTCTTTGTTCTTCATTCTAATAGTCTTTGTGCACCTTGTGCATCCTATATGCACAATCCTTCTACATGCTCTACACACCACCATTTTTTTTCACATCGGGATGTTCACTCCACTCCACATTTCCACCACTTCACCCCCTCGAGCATCAACACACTCTCTTTGTTCTGCATGTTCTCCTCATGTTGAGTCCTCTTCCTGATCATCATGGAAATTCCTCAGCTTTTCTGGCGGTTATGCCCATGCATTCATTATCACTGGGTGTTATGTTGAGATTCCTTAGCCTGTCTAGCAGTCGAGACTCTTTGTCTTCTCTATCATAGTCGAGCTCATCCTCTCTGTTGCAGTTATAGGCTTCAACTCTCTTCCATCTATCAATCGCCTCTATTAACAGTCTTCATTCCACTGGCAGATGCATTGAGACTCTTCATCTTCTCTGGTGATCACCCTTAAGTCTCTTCAAGTCCTCTGACAGAAACCATCAGTCATTTGTAGCAGTTACACTATGAGCCTATTGAGTGTTGTGCCTTTGGCACCTTTCACCTTTCCTTTCACATGTGGCCTCAGGTGGTGACCATAGCCTACACCAAAAGGTGTTTTTTCATTTTGGCATTTTGGCATTTCGCATGTCGCGAATTCCTATTGCGAAGAAATATCGACTCTCCAAGTCAAGATCTCTAAAATGGAGCTTGGTTGAACTAGCTCCCTCTTCCATCTTCTGCATATGTGACCACTGGCTGTGACCACAGCCTTATTTGAAACTGCATTTCGCAATTTTGCATTTCACGAATTTGTTGCGAGTCACTCTGACTCTTCCAAATATCGATCATGAAATGGAGCCTTGCAACTTGCAAGCTCCTTCCTTCACATGCCCACAGTTGTGACCAAGTGTTTATCCATAAAGTTCTTTGGCGATTTCGCATTTTGGCATTCCTACATTTCGACATTCTTGTGGTGAAGCGTTTCGACACTTCCAACTCCTAGTATCCGAAACTTGCACCAAAAGGTGTTGTTTGCATTTTGGCATTCCTATGGTGAAGTGTTTCAACACTTCCAACTCCCGGTATCCGAAACCTGCACCAAAAGGTGTTTTTCGCATTTTGTCATTCCGACATTTTGGTATTCCTGTGGTGAATTGTTTCAACACTCCAACTCCCGGTATCTGAAACCTGCACCAAAAGGTGTTTTTCACATTTAGGCATTCTGACATTTCGACATTCCTGTGGTGAGATATATTTATGCTCCATGTCGTGATCCATGAAATTCCAAAACTCCATGTCACGATCCCCGAAACTCTGAAATGGAGTCTTTGTTGATGTGTCTATTTCAGGATTCCGACGTTTCACATTTTGTAACTTCAGGACTCCTGTGATGAAAAGTCTCGACTCTTGATTCCTCCAACTCCCAGTATCTGAAACTCCAAAATGGACATTAAGTCCACTAGATTCTGATCTTTCCATGCCATCATCATTGTTGATCTTCCTTGCTTGCTTGTTTTCCATTGTTTTCTCCCAACTGTAAACCTGCCAACGTTGCTACTATTCTTTCCTGTAACCATACCTTCGTCGTTGTCATTCTTGCCATCAATAATTGTAAGAATGCTATCGTTTTTGTTGTTCTTGCCTGTAGACATGCCATCATTGCTACTGTTCTTGCCATCAATGACAAGCACGCTCTTCCTGCAAACATGCCAACAAAGGTTACAGAGCTTGAGGGAATATAGGTTTCCCCTTATGTAAATGTAGCAACTCGAATAGGGGGAGGAGTGGTAAAGCCCGGAGTGGGAAAATATTATGTGGTCCTAGGTTTAAACCATGGTACAAATTCGGGGGAAATAGGGGTGTCAAAGTTTCTCCCTCCATACCGAGGCTAGAAGGGGAGAGATGAAGATGTAACACTCCCAAACCTTAAACTTCTAGAAACTCCAAGCCAGATGTAAGCTTCAATCTTCAATGGTTCTAATATCTGATGCACCTTCAAAATAAAAATCTCTTTGTCGTTATATCCCAGGGAAATGTCTTCAATTCATTCCCCGACAATGACGCCAAGAATGTTAGTGATAGAATTCACCTTCTGATTGCATAGAAGGTAAGCCTAGTACCCATCAAGTTATCTATCACAATGAATGAATTTAAAAGGGTCAAATGGGCGCAAACTCAAGATGATATCGTTTTAACTCAGAAAACTGGACCATCATGCACAAGCAGTTGAGGTCTTGATCAAATTCAGTCAGTAAGTTGTAGTAAAGATGAATAGGAGGAATAATGGGTGAGGAGAATGTATAGGTCTTCTATGGACATCAGGTCTTCCAACAACTTGAGGAGGAAAAAATTCAAACACAAGATCCTCTTATATTCAAAGTTTCAGGAAACTGAAGAACAACATAACAATACTGTAATCAAACATCCATCAAAATATAACTACACCAACCCACATGAATCCTTCAATCATGGATACTTCAGCATAAGAGGCTTGAATATGAAGAAGAAGGATGACTTATATTAAACAAGAAGTCTCAAATCAAAATACATAACCATAGAACTAGAGCTTCATCAAAACTTTACAATACGAGAGCCTTGCTCAACCATCAACCATAACACAATATCAAAAATGCCTGCATATACTCAGGAGTGACTACAACCAACCAAGGAGTGATCGAGCCACT
>ML813224.1:55661-92755 GCA_009831015.1 Picea engelmannii
AGAATCTTTGTCTTCTTTGTGATAGTTGAGCTCACCTTCTCTGTTTTAGTTACAGGCTTCCACGCTCATCCATCTGTCAATCTCTTCTAAGAATAGTCTTCTTTCACTTGGACGAATCTTGGAGACTCTTCATCTCCTCTAGCAATCACACGGTTGTCTCTTCGAATTCTCTAGCAGACGTCATCAATGGTTTCTGATAGTTTCACTGCATCGTGCATCAGTTGCCCTCCGATATTGTTCAAATTCATATGCGCCATTGGATATGCAGTGAGAAAATATGGACGGCCAGAATATGTGCTCCCATATCTACGGTCGGGATTTGATTCCGGAGCCCCCTTTCCATTCTATCTTTAAGCAGAGGGGGGGGGGTCCGGAATTGGGTGCGCATCTCTCGAGCGGTCAGGATTAAAGCACCTAGATCAATGACGCTCAAGCGAGTCCGGACCCCCCTTGCCTTTCTGTCTTTAATACGGGGGGGGGGGGTACGGAATGGTGGAGTATTGACGAAGGGCCCCACTCCTGTCATGTCACCTTCTGTATCGTTCTCCACCTGACCGTGCAACAAGGCTCAGCTCCTCCTTGTCCTCTGACATCTGTCCATCTCTCACTGATGTGACCAAGGGCTATGACCACAGCCTTATGCATAAGGCGCTTTCACGATTTCTCATTTCGCGAGTCTGGAGATGAGGCATCTCGACTCTCCAAGTCGCGATCCCCGATACCCCGAAACGACATGGGATCAATGGTCCCAATTAACGCTTGGTCTGACGGCTCAGATCATTTCGCGATTTCGCATATCACAATTTCAACATTCCTGTGGTGAATGTTCTTGTCACTTCCAAATCTCGGTCCACGAAACTCCGATATGGAGTATGATCAATGGTCCAGATCTGATCTCTATTTAACGGCTGCGATTGAATCGCGATTTCACATATCACGAAATCGACATTCTTGATGCATTGGGTTCTTTGCCTCCCCAAGTCGCGATCCGTGAAACTCTGATATGGTGTCCATTTGCTGACGTCACACGTGTATTGACACGTGTTTGAATACTGCCACGTGTCACTCTGATTCATGACTTACATGTGCCTAAAATGTTGAATCAATATGACACTTGTCATTACCTTATTGTGCCATCTATCCCTAGCTAACGTGGTCTGCTGTTGTGAGTTGGGTCGAGGGTCTAGATCACATCTTGATCTGACAGTTCAGGTTCAGTCGAGATTTCACACATCGCGATTTCTGGGTTCCTGATGTCAATAAACTTTGACATGTCCAACTCTCGATCCCCGAAACTCCGACAAGGACTGGGATCAAGGGTCCATATTTGTCCTCGATCCAACGGTCGAGATTATATCGGGGTATCGCATATCGCGATTTCGCGAGTCCTGTGGTTATTATTCTTTGACTTCTTCAACTCACGATCCTCGAAACCCCGACATGGATTCGGATCAATGGTCCACATAACCCCTTGAGATGGACGGTCCTCCTGCTTTCGGGATTTTGTGAGCCCCTTTTCTCCTTGCACTTTAAACACCATGCAGATTTTCCTCGATCCATTGGTGGTCGGATCCTACACTCAGATATAACGCCTGAGATCTATCCTCCTCTTCAGTGCACACACTTCTTGTCTTTATTCAGATCTGACGACCCTCATACTGTCGAGAATTTTGGATGGGATCCAACGATCAGTGACGCTTCTCCTCCAAGCTTACACATCCTTCTTACTTGGAAGAATTTTGACTCTGCGCTAATTCCTCCTGAGCCTACATTGTTCCTATTTGTCTATCAATGCACACTCTGATCCTGCCATCTTCACTGTTGTACTTTCCATCAATGACAAGCATACGCTATCTGTTAAGCATTTTCCAACACATATGCAATGAATTTTGAATGCAGAACATAGACCCTGAAAGCCTTGAGGGCTTTGACCAAAGCATAGGCTTGCTTTTCCATGATATCATATTGAATCTCTGCATCTCTCAATGCCCTACTGAAAAAGGCAACAAACTGCTCTAATCCTTCAACATTTCTCTGCAGTAAAAGAACTGCTACTGTATCAACTAAAGAAAAGGAAAAAATTAGAAAATTCTTGGAGTAGTCAGGACTGACAAGAAAAAGTGATTCAGTCAACGCCCTCTTGATTTGGTTGAAAGAACCTCTGGACTCAACAATCTATTTCACTTCATTTCCCTTCCTGATCATGGTTGTAATGTATTTAAGCAATTCAAAAAAATTAGAAACAAATCTTCTTAGAAAGTTGATTTTTACCCAAAAAAGACTGAACCTCTTTCCTGGATCTAGGAAGCAACAATGACTAGATGGCCTCCACTCTGTTCGGGTCAAACTTCACCTCTGTAGTTGAAACAATGTGCCCCAACAATTTTCCCTCTTGCATGGAAAATAAAGACTACTTGGGATTTAAAGAGAGACCAATTTTTTTTCATTTCAAGAAGACCTTTCTCAGATGATAGAAATGCTCTTTATCATACCTGGAGAATATTGTGATGTCATCTAGATATGTAACATCCCTCACCACCAACCGGTTGGGAAATGCCACTACTCAGATGCTTTACTTAGCCCTGAAACCATTTGGTAACGCCCCCAACCATCCATGCTAGGTCACTCTACGCCATAGAAATCTTACTATTATCTCTGCGGAACATACTGTGACATACCCAATAACCAACTAAACTATGCCACATAAATTTTATAAATATCTACATATACACACATGCATATGTACATATCTAACTGCATGCAATTAAAACATACACACACAATACTCTTGCGGAAGATTTATATATATATATATATATATATATATATATATATATAACGTAACAGACAAATACATTACGTAAATGCATAGATTCTCAGTGATATAACAGTAAACATAGACATGCAACATATAAAATAATTACCCATAAACATGCAGGCAGTTATAATCACACATATGATAAACCCATAAAATAATCATGTAATAACAATGACGCATGTAAATTTATCACACAATTGGTACTTATCTTGGTAATAATGTCACCAACTGCATATAGACCGTCCACGAACCTTCCAGCCTAAGACTACACTGTTCATCACTCTCAACAGTGAGTCACCCCCGAGCTGGGACTAAACTCCACCCAGGTAAAGGGATTCCTAACATAGCTAAGGCTCATAGACAACAAGAAAGACTCCATCTCAAGTGCTCACTCAGGTAATAACCTACAACCTCTCATTCCCCACATGCCTGCCCCACCGAAGGAAGTGTGCCCCTTCTCTGCTTAAAATTACTTTGTCTGCCCCACTTCCCTTCCAGTGATTCAACAATAAGCTGGATAAGAAGTCATAGAGCACTGTAGCTGCAGTTTAGCACCCTTAGGAAATCAATTCCCAACAATTCTCTCACCCAGAGAATTTCTCACGGGCCTGACAACCCACCTCTTCAATATCCCATGGGTCTGACAACCCGCTTCTTCAGTCCAGCTCCCAAGCTAACCAACTACCAAACAACTATGGCTATGGATAGAATTCTGGTACAATGAAATGAATGTCTCCAGGATAACTGACTGCGTGAGTGAAAAATAGTCCTGGAGTCATAGCTGAATGTCGTTGAATGATGGAAGAACTCTCTAAATGAAATAAGTCCCAAAAATATGTATGCATGTCCCCAAATTGACACTTGTCATGTTGGGAGTTACTTTGGTCCACTTGTCCCCAACTTTAGAACTTAGGATAAAATAATTATCCATACTTTATGTTTTGAGAAATATTAATATAATATTCCTTTTTGGCTTAAGCTTTCTATCTTAGCCCTTTTCCTTAACTTTTGGCCCTCCCTTTCCCTAGCTAGTGGAGTTTAGTCCCCCATCTCTTTTATCATGGTCGGTCTACATGCAACGATGTATTTTATATTAATCATGAGACATATACAAAATAGGTGCATTGGCCTTTAACATCTAGGTGCTCTGGCCTAATTCAAAAACATAAGCATCCCAGTTTATAATAACTAGCTCACCAGCCTATAACACATATCATGTACTCAAAGGTTCGTTGACCTTAATATTGTGTGCACTTTAGTTACTGCGCAGTACATGCACGCACTATGCCATGAAAGGTGCATTACAAAATGATGTCAAAACAACTCACCAACTTAAGTACACTTGCATTACATTTACAATTGGGTTCAAGCGAGGGATATTACAATCCCCTCCCCTTATTTATGCACTGTCCTCAGTGTATCATGTACCCATATACAACAAAATTTTCAAAAATCCTCAAAAAGATGCGGGTATTATGCCTGAATTTCATCCTCATGCTCCCAAGTATCATCCTTAGGACCGTACTAGGTCCATTGGACCTTTACAAACCCTATGGATCGATTCCGGAGCTGTTTGATTTTCCGATCCTGAATGCACACCGGATGTACTTGGAAAGCGCCTTCTTGTTCCACTTGAATCGCATTCCAATCAATAATATGATTAACATCAGGTATATATTTCTTTAGCAATGATACATGGAATACATTATGAATAAACATAGATGGAGACAATGCCATCATATAAGAAACTGGCCCAATCCTCTCTAGGATTTCAAATGGCCCATAATAATGAATTTCCAACTTTGAACAGTTTCCCAACTTTAGGAAACTTCTGTTGGCTTTTACTTCCAAAAATACATGGTCTCCCACATTAAATTCCCTGTGAGTTCTGCCTTTATCAGCATAAATTTTCTTCTTGTCTTGGGCAGCCTTTAAATTTTCTTTATTTTATCATTTCCTCCTCCATTTCCCTGAGCAAATCTGGTCCAACCATTGCTCTGTCTGCTAGGTTATCCCAACTAACTGGAGTGTTGCACTTTCTGGCATAAAGTGCCTCAAATGGGCTCATCTTTAGAGATGCTTGGTACCCATTGTTGTAAGAAAAATATACCAAGTGTAGGTAGTCTTCCCATTTTGATGGTTTATCCATCACATACATCCTCAACATATCTTCAATCACTTGATTCACCCTTTCTGTTTGTCCATCTGATTATGGATGATATGCTGTACTAAAATTCAAATTTGTTCCAAATCCATTATATAACCCTTTACAAAATTTTAAGGTAAATTTTGGATCTATATCAAACACAATTGTCTTAGGTAGGCCATGTAATCTAGCAATTTACCTCATATAAACATCAACAATGTTCGCTGCCTTGTGAGTGAACTTAACTGGAATAAAATGGGCAGCTTTAGTAAGCTTATCCACCACTACCACGATAGAATCATGTTTCTTGTTTGTTCTGGGCAGTTTGGTGATGAAATCCATTGTTGCAACTTCCCATTTCCACTCAGGAATGGGTAATGGATGTAGCAAACCAGTTGGGTGTCTATGCTCAGCCTTTACCTTTTGACATTCCAAACATCTGGAAATAAAATCAACAACCTCTTTCTTCGTGCTTGGCCAATAATATTGGCTCTTGACAACTGCAATAGTTTTCTGATATCCTGGGTGCCCATCATAAGGCACATTATTCATTTCTCCCAATATCATATTTTTCAATTCCTGAGAATTTGGTACATAAATTATGCCCCTGTACATGATAATTTCATCATTATCTAGCTTATATTCTTCAATTTTCTTCTACAAAATACCTTGTTGTACTTTTGCCACTAATTCCTTGTATTGCAAATCTGATTTGGTAGCTTCTATAATTTTGTCTTTCAAATTTGATTGGCACATGCTAATGGCTGTAGCATGCAATTCATGTACTCTTCTGCTGAGTGCATCAACCACTTTGTTCTCTTTCCCCTTGATATGATTTATATCAAAGTCATATTCGCTTAGAAATTCTAACCATCTGCTTTGCCTAGAATTTTGATTTGGCTGATCAAATAAATATTTTAGACCATTGTGGCCTATTCTTAGCTCGAACATTTTCCCCATGAGGTACTGTCTCCATTTCCTCAAGGCATGCACTATGTCTTCCAACTCCAAATCATGAGTGGCATAGTGTCTTTCATGTTCCTTTAACTTCCTTGATTCATAACATATAACAAACCCATTTTGAGTGAGGACTCCACCAATTCCTTCTTTACATGCATCTATGCATACAATGAAGTCTTCGTTTGGGTCTGCAATCCTTAGTATTGGAGCACTTGTTAATAATTGTTTCAAGTGTTGGAAATTCTTTTCACAATCTAGTGTCCACTGAAAATTCACACCCTTTCTTTGCAAGGAAGTGATTGGGTGTGCAATATTTGAGAATCCTTCAATGAGTCTCCTGTAATATCCTGCAAGAGACATGAATGATCTCACCTCTATCACATTCTTTGGCACTTACCATCCTCTAATGGATTCTATCTTCTTAGGATCCACTGTTATCCCATCCTTTGAAAGGATATGCCCCAAATAATGAATTTTTTTCTGATAAAATGAGCACTTGCTCAATTTGGCATACAACTGATGCTTCCTTAATACTTGCAACACCATCCTCAAATTATGTTCATGCTCATCCTATGACTTAGAATATATAAGAATGTCATCCAAAAATACAATGACAAACTTGTCTAAATATTCTTGGAAAACGCCATTCACTAAGCACATGAAAACAACTGGTGCATTTGACAACCCAAATGGCACCACTGTGAACTCATAATGACCATACCTTGTCCTGAAGGCAATCTTGTTGATATATTCCTCTTTAATCCTTACCTGATGGTATCCTGATGTGAGATCTATCTTTGAAAATATCTTTGCATCCTTCAATTGATCAAAGAGATCATCAATCCTTGGCAGAGGATACTTGTTCTTTACAGTCACTTTATTCAAATGTCTGAAGTCAATGCACAATATTAATGTTCCATATTTCTTTTTCACAAACAAGACTAGGGCACCCCAAGGTGACACACTTGGGAATATATACCCCTTCTTCAAAAGTTCTTCAAGTTGCAATTGCAACTCCTTCAATTCTGGTGTACTCATTCTGTAAGGATTCTTTGACACTGGAGCTGCTCCAGGCATTAGATTTATAGAAATATTGATATCTCTCTTTGGGGGTAGTCTTGGTACCTCCTTGAACACATCTTCAAAATATTCTAGGACTGCATGATCTTCCAAGTTTGTCACCTTATCTTTAGGTGTCTCTTCCATATGAGCTGCAAATATTTGACACCCTTTTCTATAACATTTCTTCAGCTGCAATGTTGAAATTTCTCTAATGGTTACTGCCCTAGGAATTCCCTGCACTTTCGTTTGGTTTCCTTCCTCATCCAAGCAATTAAATTCTTTGTTATGATAGTCTAAGAGAGAATGATGTTGGTCCAACCAATCCATCCCAATTAGAAAGTCATAGGAACCTAAAGGCAAGATGTTCAAATTTGCCTTGGTGTTCAGTCCATTCATGTCCATGAGGCATGACTTAACCATCTCATTAAATTTTATTTTCGCTCCTGTAGCCAGCTGCACCAACGAATATTTCCCATGCTTTCTTCTTGGCAATTGAAAAATTTCCACCATCTTAGGATCTATATAACTATGAATAGCTCATGAATCAATTAAAATAACATTGGTTTGGTTGTTGATCATACCTTCCACTTCAATCATGTGGGACTGATACTCTGCTTGCTTGTTGTCCAGGGCTGCATAGATCTTTGGCACATTTCTGCCCATGTCCTCCACTGTTTCAACTTGTTGTATACTATGAACAATCCTTCCTTTTTCACCTCTGTGAGGACAATCATTGAACATATGATCTCCTTTATAGCCCCAACATTGAATAGGTGGTTTCCTTGGCCTTTAACTCCCTGTGTCAATCATTCTAGGTTCTTTAGGCATTTTTTGTCCCTGTGGATTATTTCTGAAGAAGGGTGGCTTAGATCCCTTCTTCCTTTGATCCATATTGAATTTCTTTTTGTCTTCCCAATCCTTTTGGAAAGTTGGCCTTGATTTCTGTTGATCATATAGGCATTTAGCTCACCTTATGGTCTCTTCCAATGTCTTAGGATCATCATACTGTATTTTTTCACTGATGAATGATGGAAATCCACTAAAAAAACTTTGAATTTTGGCTATTTCATCCTTGATGAAAGAGACATACTTCAATAGTTCTAGAAACCTTCTCTCATATTCATCTATGGTCATACTTCCAAGCTTGAGTTCAAATAAATCTTTCATTTTGTTATCATAATATCTCTTAGTCAAGTGTTTCTTATTAAAATACTTCTTGAATTCCCTCCAAGTAACACTTTTCTCTTTAATGTTCTACACCTTCAAAAGCTGATCCCACCACATGGATGCCTTTCCCTTGAGTTGAGAGATGGCAATTATACCCTCTACATGAGAAGAATAATTATGCAATTGAAAATACTTTCTCATGCCCAACAACCATGTTTCTGCATCTTCATCCTTCTTGTGCTCACCATCAAATGTAGGAGGTTTGATTTTGTTCATTTCTCCTCATAGCTCATCCACCCCAGACCTCTTATGCCTTCTGACAGGGGATGGACTTGAGATGTTGCCTTCTCTCTTATTGGAATGTTTCGGGGAGTGGTGGTGATATATGCTAACACTCCTTGCTCTTATTTTCTCATCTAAAGGCTTGTGACTTCCAGATTTGCTTAAGCCACTCTCCTTATCCAATTTCTTTTTTATTTTGTTCAAGCCCTCCAATAACTTCATGTTGAAGTCATCCTGCTGCTCCTTAGCTTTCATAAGACTTTAATTATCATCTTTATGGATTTGGACATCCTTCTGCAAATTTTTAATTGTCTCTACCATATTCATGTTTTCATTCCTTTCATCTCCATGTCCATTGGAGTTTGTTCCTTCAATTCCCTAATGGACCTCCATCCCTCTACTCTCATCTTGTTGACTGTAATTCCCCTGAGCCTCTTCCATTCTTATAGACTCTGCATTGATCTTGATCTGATCTAATCTAGTTGTTGTTAATTCTGCAAAATGTGCAGCCATCAGAACTTATCAGGCTAACTAATTCAACAATTCATGAAAAATATGAACCATTTTGGTTCAATATATACATCATGAATATTTCTTCTGATTTCTTGGTGTTATCACCATGAAAATTTTTAGATAAGACCCAAGTCTTGAGAATTTAGCAAGAACTACATCATCGCGCAAGCTTGATAGTTTGGAGGACTGAGACATATCTGATACTCTTGTTTCAATTTGTCAAAACCACCACTCGTGGGATGGACGATGACTAGTCAGATCATCCTGTTTCACTCATTCAGTACTTCACAACTGTATGATGTCAAGTGAATGCCACCATGTAACGAACTCCAAAGCTAATCATTTGAAATGGATTAGCCGAGCATGGAAAACCAACACACTTGTATGTAAGTCTATCTGTGATTCATGATTGGGACGCTATAACTACCAATTCTCAAGCATGGAGGCATCATCTTATCCATAAATGGAGTAATCTCCAAATTTTCTTGACCTTTTGATATCTTTAAAAGCATTTCGGTGTCCACAAAATTGAGGTACATTAACAAAGCTATATCTAGTGAGATTGGTTATTCAGGAAACATGGTAGATTTTCCTACGAGTAAGAAGGAAAGGGTAATTGCACATATAATAGAGACTAAATTTCACACAGAACCTGCCAGAGACTCGAAATTAGAAGTCACGTTAAATCCCATCATGAGGGATCTAGTCATCAACAGGCGAGTTTTTAAGAAGAAATAAAGCAAGTGACAGAAGAAAGAAAACATAGCTGAAACGGCTGAAAGTGTTGGAGAGGATCAACCAGTCTGGTTAGATACTTTAAAGGAGGAGATCAATAAGCTGAAATAAGTCCTTGAATAAAATTAAGTACATTTCAACAATTTTTGGATAGATGGTAGCAGAGGTAGGGAGCCCCAGAGATGATAAACTTATTCTTAAATGGTCCCTTTAAAATAGGATAACTATTATTTTAAATCATTCCCTTTTTGTAGCTTATTTCTATTTTTAGAAATATGCGGAAGTCCGAGCGTCTTCGAATTTTACAAATAATTCCTCTATATATACGTATTATCTTGAGGAAGAGAAAAGGGGAAGAGGAACCTGCCCTCCGTGCAGGAAGACTTTTTGTAATTTTGGGATTAAAATGAATATATAAATACAGAAGCGGATTTTGGACTATTTATGACAAGATTCAAACTAGTAGTGATATGAGTCTTCTTTTCTTTCATAGTATGTGTTTCTTATAAGCTTATATTTCACTTTCATCTATTTGAATCAGAGGAGTATAAAACCCAGAATTCATCTCTGAGATGTTCTCAGCTTAGCAATTTAGACTATATTTATTTCTTCTCAAACCAAATCTGAAATCCTTTTAAATAATGCTTCGATGTGGTTGTGTGTTTCTTTTTCCTCTAATACCATGCAAATTTTCTATTAAACTTAGACTCATCACCTTAATTAGCCTTCCAAATGACTTCGCGCACACAAAAATTCAACATATACACCCATATTTATTGTGCACAACAACACCACAAGGTAAATTGTGCTTATGCGCACCTATATCCACTATGGATTTCTTCTCTGTCACAGCAATAACTTGCATGCACTACTTTTGCGTTGCGTGCCAATATCCACTGTGCACAGTTTTGGTTCTTACATTGATACATGTTGTGAGATAGTTTTTGTATCGCGCACTAGTATTCCACATTCATTTCTCTCTTATGCATTGCACCATGCCAAAGTTTAGTATGCCCCCACCACACACAATAATCTGCACACACCATTGACTAAACAATCGCGCGACAACATATATCCACATTGCACGCGCACCAAAAAAACTCCTCTTCACTCTGCCAACACTGCACACACCACACACGTCATTATTATGTGTGTCCACACTGCACAATACTAAATTTATTGTGTGGTCCTATACACCAACATCTTTCTGTGCAGAGCCAAAATTTAGCGCGCACACTCGCAAACTATATTCTTCCGCGTGACGCCACAAATTACCGCACACACTTGCACGCCAAAATTTTCCGCACGGTGCCAAAATTTACCATGGATGCTCTGTGACTTGTAATTTGGCCACTTCAAAATTAATATTCTGTGAATATTCGCTTCAACTGAACCTTTCCGGCCCATCCATGCTCTGGTTGGAACTGAAGCTCTGATACCATATTGTAACATCCCCGACCACCAACCGATCGGGCAATGCCACTACTCAGAAGCTTTACGTAGCCCTGAAACCATTTGGTAATGCCCCTGGCCATCCATGCCGGGGCACGCTACGCCAAAGAACTCTTATTGTTCTCTCTGCAAAACATACTATGACATACCCAATAACCAACTGAACTATGCCACATAAATTTTATAAATATCTACATATACACACATGCATATGTACATATCGAACTGCATGCAATTAAAACATACACACATACAATACTCTTGCAGAAGCTTTATATATATAATGTAACAGACAAATACATTACGTAAATGCACTGATTCTTACTGATATAACAGTAAACATAGACATGCAACATATACATTAATTACCCATAAACATATAGGCACTTAAAATCACACATATGATAAACCCATAAAATAAGCACGTAATAACAATGTCGCATGTAAATTTATCACACAATTGATACTTATCTTGGTAATAATGTCACCAACTGCATGTAGACCATCCATGAACCTCCCAGCCTTAGACTACACTATTCATCACTCTCAACAGTGAGTCACCCCTGAGCTGGGACTAAACTCCACCCGGGTAAAGGGATTCCTAACCTAGCTAAGGCTCATAGACAATAGGAAAGACTCCGTATTAGGTGCTCACTCAACTAACAACCTACAACCTCTCATTCCCCACATGCATGTCCCACCCAAGGAAGTGTGCCCCTTCTCTTCTCAATAGTCCTTCGACTGCCCCACTTCCCTTCTAGGGCTTCAGCAACAGGTTGAACAAGAAGTCTCAGAGCACTGTAGTTGTAGTTTATCACCCTTAGGAAATCAATTCCCAAAAATTCTCTCACCTAGATAATTTCTCATGGGCCTTAAAACCCGCCTCTTCAATATCCCACAGGTCTGACAACCCGCTTCTTCAGTCCATCTCCCAAGCTAACCAGCTACCAAACATATATGGCTATGGATACAGTTATGGTACATTGAAATGAATGTATCCAGGATAACTAACTGTGTGAGTGAAAAATAGTCCTGGAGTCATGGCTGAATGCTCGTTGAATGATGGAAGAAGTCTCTAAATCAACTAAGTCCCAACAATATGTATGCATGTCCCGAACTTGAGACTTGTCATGTTGGGAGTTACTTTGGTCCACTTGTCCCCAACTTTAGAACTTAGGATAAAATAATTATCCATAATTTATGTTTTGATAAATATTAATATAATATTCCTTTTTGGCTTAAGCTTTCTAGCTTAGCCCTTTTCCTTAACTTTTGGCCCTCCCTTTCCCTAGCTAGTGGAGTTTAGTCCCCCATCTCTTTTATCGTGGTCGGTCTACGTGCAACGATGTATTTTATATTAATCATGAGACATATAAAAAATAGGCGCACTTGCCTTTAACATCTAGGCGCTCTGGCCTAATTCCAAAACATAAGAATCCTAGCTTATAATAACTAGCTCACTAGCCTATAACACATATCATATGCTCAAAGGTTCGCTGACCTCAAAATTGCGTGCACTTTAGTTACTGCGTGTGGTATTTAGGAATGTGCGCACTACATCATTTTACTACGCAGTACATGCACACACTATGCCATGAAAGGTGCATTAAAAAATTATGTCAAAACAACTCACCAACTTAAGTATACTTGCATTACATTTACAATTGGTTTTGGCTGAGGGATATTACAAGATAGATGACTACAAACCTATCTTTTTCTCCAATTAAGGAAATGTACATAGCTCACTAGAAGGTTTCCCCTACGTTCATCAACCCAAAGGGAATATTAGCATACATTAATGTACCCCAAGGAGTAGTGAATGTTGTCTTTTCTCTATCATCAAGCAAGACAAAGATCTGATTATAGCCAGAAAATCCATCAATTATGGACATCCTAGATGCACCTGTCACCCTATGCAATATGTGCTCCATCTTTCGAAAGGGGTAATTATCCTTCTTAGAGCTTTTGTTCAGGTTCTGAAAATTGACACAAAGTCTGATTTGTCCATTATTTTTCCTCACTGGGACCAATTTGGCCACCCATTCAAAATTTCTCAAGGGGATAATGATTTGGGCATCCATCAGCTTCTTTACTTCTGTTTCCATAATAGGAAACAACATGGGGTTTATCTCTTTGAGTTTCCTCCTGAAAGGTTTTTCCTCTTCTTTCAAGGGAATTTTGTGTTCAACGATACTTGTGTCATATGTTATGAGATCTTCATATTTCCAAGAAAACACATCACCAAACTCTTTTAACAGCTCAACATATTCAGCTCTTTGTTCCCCTGACAAGCTGCTTGACAACTTGACAAATTGCAGATCCTTCTCTGTACCAATATTGCACTCAGTTACCTCAGCATCATCAGCTGAAATTTTACCCTTCACTACCACATCACTCCTGTCAAAAAGTATTTCCAAAGGAACTACTCCCTTTGGAATGTGATTACTAGGCAACTGAACAATACGATGGTTAGCAAATTTTTTCAAGAAAACATTAGCATGAGGATTACTTTCATAATCATTATCTTGGTCAATATGTAATGCATAAAACTCACCAACAGTCTCAAGGAATCTTTTTATCTCAAGATCATCCTCAAACACTTTCCAATGTTTGACATTGTCAGGTACATAGGGTCTATATTTCACTTCTACATCATACTTGAGTTTAGGTGGCAAGGGGACTCTGAAACTACTTGATGAAAAAGCCAGAGAAACAGTTGTGGTATTTTCTTCTCTAGGAATAAATGAGATGTTGAAAGTTAAGAAAAAACTATCAACCAGGTCCCACACTTCATTTCTATAATTTATTAGCCTAGGGTTCTTGGATCGATAAAGATTTTTTATCTGATGGACAATTAATTCAACATCCCCAAACATTGAAATCTCTTCAATCCCCATCTCTTTTGGAGCCCTCAAACCCAAAACAAGAGCTTCATACTCTGCCACATTATTGGTAGTTTCAAATTCTAACTTGTAGGACAAGGGTATAGTCTCTTGAGTAGGTGAAACAAACACCACTCTAGCACCAACACCCTCCCTAGAAGAGGCCCCGTCAAAGAACATCTTCCAAACAGAGGTGATTGGAGGAGAATCTTCACAAAAATTAATGGACTGTTTTTTGATTTCAAGAGGAGGTTCTAGAGCATCAGTGAGCTACAATAAACTGGATCCCAAATCAATATCAAGTGAAAAAATAGGATGGTTGGTGGGGTTTTCTTTGTCACTAATAATGTAGGCCAATTAATCTTCCCTGTACAGTCTTCTATTCTCCCCCCCAAACACAAGAATAGTAGCATATGTGAGGTCCATCTGCAAGGTTCCCCCAAGTCGTTTTATCCAATATCTTGACAAGAGCACTCAAAACTTGGGGGGAACATCAACCACCATGATATCGATGACCACACTTTTCATGGGAAACTCAAAAAAGGTCACAACCAAACCTTTAATGACCCCAAGACATTTCACTTTCCTAGATTCAAAATAATGCAAGTCATCGTAAGTCTTTATGATTTCTAATCCAAGTTCATCCATGACAGTTTTGGGCATGAGATTATGAGATGCCCCTGCGTCCATCAAACAGTTATGCAAAAACTTATCATGTATGTTCAGTGATATATAGAAGGAAGGGGATGAAGCATCTCTATCTTCTATAAAAGGACCTAAGATGACTACTCACTTTTCATCTTGGAGATTTACTGAATCAATTGCATGAGATGAAGGTTTAGACTGCAACATTTCATAGAGGCACCTTTTTCAATCTTCATGCTTGACTAGCTCTGAAAGGGGGATAGGTATTCTAATTTTTTTAATTTCATGCTCAAAGTTAAAAAAGGAGGGGGGCTTTCAAATTTCTCTCACTTATGGGAAATAAATTTTGGCCATTGGTGAGGTGTTTTGTGCCTTATTTTCTTTGTTGTTGTCAGTTACATTTTTAGTAGGCTTGTCTGCTCTAGTAGGCTGATCAGGAATGCCAGAATTCCCTTCTTTATTTTTGGACCTGAGGTTATATTTATTGGGACTGCTATTGGTCTTCTCCCCCTTACTCATCTCATTTAGTTGGCTGTCCATGAGAGACTCCTCGTATGCAGATTGGGTTAAATGGGGAAATGAGGAGGTGTCTCCAAGAAAATGGCCTTCAGGATCAACCTCTTCTTCCTCTCCTTCTTGATCAACAACAAGATTATTTTGGAGAGTAGTCTAGATTCTTTGATCATTCCTATCCCTGTTTCTTTGATCTCTTTGGATAATCTGCGGGGTGTTATTTGGTATTCTGAAGTTAACCCTATTTTCAACAATAGGGGGATTCCTATAACACTTATTCCCTTCTAGTTTCAACATTTACACCTCACCAAAAAGTGACTTTATCATCTTGATCAATTCATCTACCTGAGGGTGGGCAACTGAGGAAACAAAGGTTGAAGCTTCAGACCTCCCCTTTCCTCTATCTCTATCATCCTTACTCCTATGTTTATCAACTAGAAATATTTTGGACTCTACTTCTAGGGATGCATCTTGCATACGAGCAAAGGAAGTAGCTCTTCTTTCTCTTAACAAGAGGCATAAATCAGAGTTGAAAGCACTAGCATAAGTAATTTTGGCAGAGGTTTCTGTTGGTTTAGTCTCGACAGGAATATTATTGTAAATTTTATTAAACCTCTTTGAAAAATCAGAAATAGATTCCCCTTCTCCTTTCTTAAGTGATCCAAACTCTGTAATATAGTAAATATTTTTTTTTTATCCCCCCCAATGTCTTAAAAATGCATCATATAGGGCTTCAATCCCATCAATAGATCCAAGAGCCAAGGCTGTAAACCATTTTCTAGCCTCTCCATCAAAGCTATGAACAAAACATCTCATCCATACATTTCATTTACAATGACATAATTGTCTTCATAACTATAAAAGACTGTCAGGTGCTCTTCTGCAATTATGTCTCCCTCACCTGTGAACTTAGGCAACTGCTTGAGGTAGCCATCAGCTGGAAGAGAATTCAGGGGATGAGGCAGGACAAGAGGGGCATATCTACCAACCACTATGGCATCCATTCTATTCCTAGGGGGATTAGCACCTTCCATTGGGATGTGAACTGGAGGAGAACCCAGAGGATATGGAGTTGTGCTTCTAGGAGACAGGGGAAACAACTGAGGATTTGGAGAAGAGGCTATAGGGCTCGAGGGAATAGAGTTTTCACCTTCTGTAAATGAAACAACTCTAATAGGGGGAGGAGTGGTAAATCCCGTAGTGGGAAAAGCTTATGTGGTCCTGGGTTTAAACCACAATATAACTTCGGGGGAAACATGGGTTTCAAAGGTTTCTCCCTCCAAACCAAGGCTAGAAGGGGAGAGATCAAAAAGAACACTCCCAAACCTTAAACTTATGGAAGCTCCAACATATGGTATAACAGGAGAGTGAGAAGCAGATACTGGAGTTTCTAAAGAAGGATTATGAAAATTACCAGAAATACCTGGTACAACAACTGAAGGGCCTTCCTAAGTGGTATTTCCTTTTCTGATAATTTTCTCTTGGTCATCTTCAGGACTTTCTAGAGGTAGTTGTGGGTTATACCTCATGTGCCTGCCTTTTGGAGCCACAACTGAAACAGTGGAATCGAAATAGTGGATTCACCAGGTGCAAGCTACAATCTTCAATGGTTTTGATATCTAATGCACCTTCAAAATCAAAATCTCTTTGTCATTCTATCCCAGGGAAATGTCTTCAATTCGTTCCCATGAAATGACGCCAAGAAAGTTAGTGCTAGAATTCACCTTCTGATTTCATAGAAGGTAAGCCCAGTACCCATGAGTTTATCTGTCACAATGAATGAATTTATAAGGGTCAACTGGGCGCAGACTCAAGATGATATTGTTTTAACTCAGAAAATTGGACCAACATGCACAATCAGTTGAGGTATTGATCAACTTAAGTCAATAATTTCTAGTAAAGGTGAATACGAGGAAGAATTTGTGAGGAGAATGTAGAGGTATGCTATGTACATTAGGTCTTCCAATAGCATTAAGAGGAAAAACTTCAAACACAAGATCCTCTTATATTCAAAGTTTCAGAAAACTTAAGAACACCATAGCAATATTGTAATCAAACATCCATCACAATACAACTACACCAACTCACATGAATACTTCAATAATGGATACTTCAACATCAGAGGCAAAGAATATGAATAAGAAGGCTGACTTAGATTAAACAAGAAGTCTCAAATCAAAATACATAACCAAATAACAAGAGCTTCATCAAAACTTTACAATACAGGAGCCTTGCTCAACCATCGACCATAACAAAATATCAAAAATGCCTACATATACTCAGGAGTGACTACAACCACCCAAGGAGTGATCGAGCCACTGCATTCAAGGATTTACATTCTGAGTCCATTTTGGAGACTGTGCATGCAATATCCTATCAGATGCGAGCTCTTACGTCTGAACCTTCTCTACCAGACTGCACATGAAGCTCTCTGTCAGACGTGATCTTAGACAGTCTGTCATTCCTTTTCTAGATTTCCATTTATGGGGGCGAGATGATGTTTCAACCACCATCCCCGACTTCATTACCTGTCTTCATCGGGATCAACACGGGGCATTGTTACAGATTATTTTGGTCACCCTGATGATGATTAAACAAGCATGTGTTCAGGATCTCAAAATGATCTTTTGCCTGAGAAAATAAACTACTTTCTTCCCCTGCAAGACTAATTTTTGGAAGGACACTGTAGGCTGCATGTATTACACAATGCGAAAATCCTTGATTTCTGCAAGATGCTCTAATTTGGTGGGATCATCCTCATCCCTTTAACCTCTTGAACTTCTCCTATATAACAATGGATTTCTCATGGAAAAGGTTAAGAAATATTAAGCAAAGAATTGATGAAAGAATAGGCTGAAGACTGTGTGAAGAATCTTGTTTCAAGTGATGCTTGAGGCCTCCATTTGTCCATCAAGATTTTGTGGGTCATCTTCATGAAAATTTCAGAGCAAGTGTATGTGTGTGTTGGAACAAAGGACCACTAAAAGGGAACTTGCAACATCAAGGCAATTCAGTTGTATCTTCTACTTTTCATTAATATAATACGGTGGCATGTCTCTTTCCCATAAAATCGTTAGTGTTTTATTACATGATTCCTTGATCACATGTTTACGTTTTCATTAAATTTTACTATTGCTTCTTTCACGTTGGTTGGTTTGTGTCATTGCAGATTGGATTTCATAGGAGCACCAAAGTGAAGTAGGGACAACAAAGATATAAGGAAGTGATTCATAAGGTATTTCATCTATTCCTTCTTTGGTAGTAAACTCAATGATTGAAACTTAGGGGAAGAGTCATGTTCCATCTCATTTTGTTCTAGATCCAGGTGGATCTAGGGGGATTAGTTTATGTCCACATTCACCAATTTAACCAATAACAAAATATTCTATTACACATTATTTTGGTCACCCTGATGATGATTTCACAAGCATGTGTTTAGGCTCTCAAAATAATCTTTTGGCTGAGAAAAGAAACTATTTTCTTCCCCTGCAAGACTGATTTTTGGAAGGACGTCGTAGGCTGCATGTATTACATAGTGCGGAAATCCTTGATTTTTGTAGGGTTCTCTATAGTTGGCCCACGAGGTTTCTGTAGGCTATTATATAGGCAGGGTGAAATGGTGTTTAAAAGATAAAATAAGAAAGAGGTTCACGAATTTTCTAGAAGGGGAATCTTATAGAATGTGAGGTGGCGTCCATATGGTTGTGATCCTACTAGATTCTCTGATTTGGTGGGATCATCGTCATCCCTTTAACCACTTCACCTTCTCCTATATAACAATGGATTTCTCATGGAAAAGGTTAAGAAATATTAGGCAAATAATTGATGAAAGAATAGGTTGAAAAATGTGTGAAGAATCTTGTTTCAAGTGATGCTTGAGGCCTCCATTTGTCCATCAAGATTTTGTGGGTCATCTTCATGCAAATTTCAGAGCAAGTGTATGTGTGTGTTGGAACAAAGGACCACTAAAAGGGAACTTGTGACATCAAGGAAATTCATTTGTATCTTCTACTTTTCATTAATATAATACGGTGGCATGTCTCTTTCCCATAAAATCGTTAGTATTTTATTACATGATTCCTTGATCACATGTTTAGGTTTTCATTAAATTTTACTATTGTTGCTTTCAGGTTGGTTGGTTTGTGTCATTGCAGATATGATTTCATAGGAGCACCGGAGTAAAGCAGGGACAACAAAGATATAAGGAAGCGATTCATAGGGTATGTCATCTATTCCTTCTTTGATAGTAAACTCAATGATTGCAACTTAGGGGAAGCGTCATGTTCTGTCTTATTTTGTTCTAGATCCAGGTGGATATAGGGGGATTAGTTTATATCCGCATTCACCAATTTACCCAATAACAAAATTGGCGACTCCACTGGGGATACGACTTATTTGTTTTTTTTTGTTGGCCATTTGTATTTAGCCTATATTTTTCATTCTGGTTCAGTCTTTGTGTCTGTGGGAGATCCAACCAAACTCTCTGGATCTGAAAGTTTCTTGAGACCCTCTGTCTTTTTTCCAAAATTTCTCTGTTTGCAAACACTTCTGCACTGTAACCTATACACATCCTGTGGAAACCTTTGATTTTTGCACCCGGTCTATTTATCCCAGTGTGGGATTTTCGCACCCTACTTGTTTCTAGCCCGCGAAAACAGTCAATTTCCGCACTGCAACCTATAGCTGGGTCGTGGCGGAGTTTGTGAAATTTTTCGGTTTGGGTCCTGTCATCTCTTGATACCCAGTTTTTCTTTATCAACTAGGAGGAACTTTTTACGCTAGTTTTATGACTGTTTCCTGAATGTTTATCTTTCTTTTGATCGGTTTTCAAAGATTGAACACCTTTCTTAGTCTTTTTCTAGTTTTACTTTCGATTTTTATCAACAAAGATATAATATTTGATTTTGCATCTGAGTGGTTGCTTGATTAAAAGTCTGTTGATTGGATTTAAGAGTTTTGGATTGATTACATTTTTTGGATTGCTTGTTGACTGGAAATTCCTTTGTTCATTTGCATTTGGTGAGCCACTTTCTTGTCATTTTTAATTTTATTTTCATTGAAAGTTTGATTTGGGAGCTTGTTGAGTGTATCAATTTTCGTTGATTACTTATCCTTTCTTCATTACATCCTTGTTTCGGCTTTATAAAGGAGAATTAAAGACATTCATTCTTGTTGGGTAATCATTCATAAGAAATTTTTTGCATTCAAATTTCTTTTTTAAAGATAAAGAAGAGAAAATTGAGAAATTTCATTGTTTATGGTTGTTTGCAATTGTGTTCAAGAAAAAGAAAAAAACATTTCGTAGCTTATATCATTCTAGAAAAACACCTTCTCCCTGCTATAGATAGAGTACATTGAATGAAAAATTGCATCATTCATTTCTATTTTCATCTTATTGGGTCAAGGTCTCATATAACATTGGTTTCATTTTTATCTTCCTCTTGCGTAAACAACCCATAAAAGAACTGCGTAATTATAAAATTTAATTAGTAACTTTTATTTTCTAGGGATATTTTACACCAACATTAGCTAGTCTAGCACTTTGGAATAGGTTGTGACACACACTCTCCAAAGAATAAAACACACAATATCATATTGTGATAGGGAGTGTTCAAATCCATTGGCAACATTTTGTCCTGGGAAGTCCTTCTCACACAAGGGTCAAACTTGAGGTCGCATTGAGACTAGCAGAGTTACTCACCCTGCTTTGTTGGTCTTGGTGTAGAGATTGCAGGTATTATGGGGGTTTCTTAAAAGGTATACCCACAATGATGAGTGGAAGCCTTTTGAGTTGATTTCAGGCTAGATACCCTGCCTTTGTGCATGGATCGAACTGTCGACTCTTTCCCCAGGCATCATTGTTGTTTCTGGTAACCTTAGTAGCCTATCTTCTTAGGGTATTACACAAGATGACTGTTGAGGGGCAAGTCTTCATGATACCTGGAATCGACATTGGAAAAACTCACTCGATCTCCTTGGAGGGTATACCCACGATTATGTGTGGGAGCTTGCACCAGGGTGTAGTCCATTAAGCAGGTCATCAACATAACTTTTCCACCCACTCTATCCTATCCCCTTCTTGTCTTGACTTCATGAAATTGGATTTCATCACCAACTAGTGACTTCGAAATAACAAGGTTTTGTTTTCTTGGTTTGATTCCTATATTTTATTAGTGAGTGTTGTTGTTTCCATAGTTGGCCATAGAGTTTTTTCGTCAGATTTTTGGTTCATCCAACATTGACCCTCCATGTCATTCACGTAGAATGTAAGGACTACCCCCGAAAGATCTAGAAGGTTCTCAACCCTTTCCTACCAACCCATCATAGGGCTCTTCTCAACAGAGCGAGGTCCAGGACAACATACCTTCAAAACGGGAAAGGACTGATTCTTTAGAACAGTTTCAGATTGTTTTTTATTCTCTAGATGCTTTTTGCATACCTCCTGGATATGAAAGACATATTCTCCGACTAGATTCATCTAGAGAACTTGTTGTTGACACTTCTGGCATACCGATCGGACTTCTTACTCGCCCTAAAAACGATAATCCCTTTTGGACTACTGACATATTTAGAATCCCACCTCGTGTTGGGAGACACCCTCATGACTCTCACACAGGTGTTGATATATCGGTCATATTTGAACTGCCCAAAACGTCTGCTACCCTCACGATACCCCTAGATCATTTTGCTAGTACAAATGCCTATATTTTTGTTGGTTCAAACACCCAGTCAGTTGGTCCTAGTTCATCAATTCCTCTTCAGATGGCCCATTCCATAATGGTCCCCCATGCTACGACTATTTCCACTGGGAATATGGTACCTAGCCAACCCCCTATTTTCACCCCACTTTCATCTAGACGTATCACGTCACTTCCTCATGGGTATAATTCTTTGAATACTTCTATTCCTATTCCTTCCTAGGTTCCATCCAGAGCTTCTGGAGTTTTTAATCCTCCTAGGTACAATGTTGCTTCTGGTTTCATTTCGACCCCTTCCCAGGTCCTTTCTAGAGGGTCTTATCCATATTTTATTAGAGTATCTGGCCTAAGTGGCTCCAACCCAATTGGAGGCACCACTCAGTATTTCACTTCTAGTTATCAGATTCCTGTTGGATGGCAATTTAACCTTGGGGGCCAAACCTAATTTGGAGGTCAAACCCAAATTGGGATACAACCCCCGTTTGGAGGGAAATTTAACCCTGGGGGGTACACTCAATTTGTAGGTCAATCCCACATTGGGACACAACCCCCATTTGGAGGACAACCCCCACCTACCCCACCCCATGGACAAAACATCCCAGGATCGTTGGCCCAGTATTGGAACTTTCTCATCCAGGGAAATCAACAATCCTCTGGGGGGAAACCACCTCAAATTAGCTCTTACATACCCCCATTTCCAACCAGCCATATCCAGGTTCTTCCAATCCCATTTGGGGTTCGAATGTTCAATCTAGTATCCATTTTCAAGGGAACATCCCTTATCAGTACAATCCTATCGACTACATGACTCCAAACCCACATCTGGATCTGCCAAGATCTTCACATCACATGCAAACTTCTTATAGTCCTACTAGTATACTGACGAGACTTCCTCCACAAAGTCACCAGTACCCTCACGTGAATATAAAGTTTCCATTTCTAGCCACTTTGGATCTAACTGATTTGTCTAGAATCTTGAATGACCCTATCCTTCATTCTCCCCATTGGCCTGTTATACTGACCAAGTTACCATCAGACATTCCCAAATTTGACGGTAAACCGGGAGAAGATCCAAACAACCATGTTATGACTTTTCACCTTTGGTGTTCATCCAACTCCTTGATGGACGACTCCTTTAGGTTATGACTCTTCCAACGAACCCTTACCGGTTCAGCTGCAAAGTGGTATATAGAATTACTACGAGGCTTCTTCACTGACTTCAATACCCTCGTCATGGCTTTCCTCACCCATTACCAACTGCCAATCCACTATGAAACAGGAAGCAATATTTTGAGTTCCTTCAAGAAAAATTCGGCCACTCATATTTCCAATCACATCCATGAGTGGAGATGAAGACGAAATTTGATCAAACTCGACCTTCCCGACCGATTATTGGAAAAATGGTTCACTAAATCATTCTTGAATAAAATCTCCCATGATATTTCCATGGGTGGCGTTGTCACAGAAGAGAAGGAGATCAGTCATGCTCAGTACCTTGATCTCATTTATTCACAAACGGGTAACCTTTACGAATTTCTCCCTGACGCTCCTCGTCCTTCTACCACAACTACCTCAACAACCCCAACAACTTCTCATGTTGCTGACGGTGTGATTGGCACCTTCCATGCTGACGCCAAATCCACGTCGGCCACTCACACCAATACCAAATCTACTGTGTCTAATGCACATAATGCTCTAACTCCCACTCTTTCCACCGACAAAATGTCTGAGGTAAACTCTGTTCAATCTACCCCTACCGGAAAAAATAAATCCAAAAAAGGAAAGGGTAGCAACAAGGAAGATAAAAATAACCCCAAATCCAAAAAAAACAAAACACAACCTGCTGATGATAAGGATAAGCATAAACCGATATATCCTTGTCTTATATGTGGTGATGATCACTACACGAAATATTGTCCAAGACAAGATGAGGTGACTAAGTTCCTTCAAGGGACCACGAAACCTTCCATACCTGTCATTTTGTCACAAGCTTTCTGTTATCACTGAAATTTCATCCGAAAATGGTTACAAGAATTCAGCATCACCAAACAGTTATGAGGTCACCCATGGACCAAAAGTATCACAAAATCATTTCCAAAGGGACAAAAACTATACAACCAGTGACAAAATTAAAGGGCACTACGAATACACAGGGAACGCTTGAACATGCGCAAAACAAAAATGTAGGAATCGTGCACATGTGCCCAATGCATGACTGTTGTCGCAAAAAGACGCGCACTTGAGAAACAACACATTTATAAGAGTGGTCGGCCTCCCACCCACTTCTGGTTCAGCTTCCAAGTTGATTTGACACTCAAATATGGACTGGATTCAACTGGGTGGCTGGTCAAAGACCTAGAAATTCCCTAATTAGCCTCTTTACACACTACAAACTGGTTTGACAATACCTCAAAGAAATGCTATAAAAAGGTCATGGATGCACTTCATTTTTCAAGTAATTCAATAGCAAAGTTATGCTGCCACTATTCTCTTGAGGAATCCCCTATTCTTATCAAGAATATACTAGCATCATTGCATTGGGCAATCCATCTCACCCCTTGAGTGGATTAGCAAAGAATTCTTTCACCATTTTCATTTTCAAAGTTGTAAGAAGAGCTTATTTGTGGGGGTTCAAGAGCCCTCTCTTGGAGGAAGAAGGGACTCATAGTCCTCTTTCTTCTTGGTGTTTTATTTCACTAATATCAACCTTACCATCGGTGACATGGGTCTTGTTGTTTGTTTTGTCCTTATGTCCCTATGTTCATTAGTTTAGTTGTTGTTTTATTTCTTAGTTTAATTCTTAGTTGTTCTTTTATATTTCTTTCTCTAACCCTTTTCCTTACAGCTATCTTGCTTAGCAAACCCAACTAAGCTTGCAAGCACCTCTATTTTTCTCACTAAGATGACAAAAGAGGCGCAACAGATTGGCGACTCCACTGTTATCACTAAAATTTCGTCTGCAAATGGTTACAATAATTCAACATCGCCAAACAGTTATGAGGTCACCCATGGACCAAAATTATCACAAAAGAATTTCCAAAGGGTAAAAAACTATACAACCAGTGAAAGAATCACAGGGTGCTATGAATACACAGGGCACGTGCACACATGCGCAAAACAAAAATGCAGGAATCGTGCACATGCGCCCAATGCGCGACTGTTGTCGCAAAAAGCCGCGCACCTGAGAAACGATGCATTTACGAGAGTGGTTGGCCTCCCACCCACTTCTGGTTCAACTTCCAAGTTGATTTGACACTCAAATATGGACTGGATTCGACTGGGTGGCTGGTCAAAGACCTAGAAATTCCCTAATTAGCTTCTTTACACACTACAAATTTGTTGGACAATACCTCAAAGAAATGATATAAAAAGGCCATGGATGCACTTCATTTTTCAAGGAATTCAATAGCAAAGTTATGCTGCCACTATTCTCATGAGGAATCCCCTATTCTTATCAAGAGTATACTAGCATCATTTCATTGGGTTATCCATCTCACCCCTTGAGTGGATCAACAAATAATTCATTCACCATTTTCATTTTCAAAGTTGTAAGAAGATCTTATTTGTGGGGGTTCAAGAGCCCTCCCTTGGAGGAAGAAGGGACTCATAGTCCTCTTTCTTCTTGGTGTTTTCTTTCACTAATATCAACCTTACCATTGGTGGCATGGGTCTTGTTGTTTCTTTTGTCCTTATGTCCCTATGTTCATTAGTTTAGTTGTTGTTTTATTTCTTAGTTTAATTCTTAGTTGTTCTTTTATATTTCTTTCTCTAACCATTTTCCTTATAGCTGTACTGCTTAGCAAACCCAACTAAGCTTGCAAGCACCACTATTTTGCTCACTAAGGTGACGAAAGAGGCACAACATATTGGCAACTCCACTGGGGAAAGGTATCAATTTCTTACCCCATTTGGGTTTTTCTAGCTCTTCTTTTGGTTTATTTAACTTGTAGGTGCATTAACCAGACCAAGCCGACCTGCTAAACATCCAATTCCAACTTGAATTGGGATAATTCCATCCAGAATTTTCATTCAGGGCTATGTGTCACCTATGCATGGGTTTTTTGGCCCATAGATGCATATCGTGCGCACATGCACCTAAGCCACAGTTTTGTTCTGTGCATCTATGCCCACAAGTTCATTTTGGTCTGTGCACAGGCGCTCAGTGCGCCTCTGTCTCCACTGAGACCCATGCACCTGTGCAAAAAATACATATTGTAAGGTTTTTGAGATTTGGGGAAGGCCCTTAGCATTCTTAAAAGTGATTTCATCCATGTTTTAAAGCTGAACCACACTTAGTCCCCTCTTCATATAAAGGGATTAGTCAAAACACATAGGCACTTAGGGGTTAAAATCATTATTTCCTCTTTTGCTTTCATTTTCGCCACATGGATGGCTTGTTTTGACTAAAAATATAAGTTGACAATCATTTGTAATCACATCTAACTTGCATTGGGAATAGAATTCGGATAACAATCACTTAGTATGCTCTTCTCTTGTGCCTCCATGCGACCTTGAGAATTAGAAAAAGATTGTGGGACAATTTGATCTCCCTTAAGAAGATTAAAACCTTTAGGAGAGGACAACAACCCTTCTTGGGACTCCTCTTAGTTTATTTTTCAAACACATATTAATATTGTAATGGGCCCATACATACCCACATGCCACAAAGATAAGATAGTGTTGAAATTTACTTTCTTAGATTAAATCACTAGGGAAGTTTAAAGGTTTTGTAACGGGCCCATACATGCCCACATGATCACAATCTAGGATAGTTTCAAAGATTTTCTTAGATTACACCACAATAGGGAGTTAAAGGAATAGTAATAGACCCACATGTCCACATGCTAGCTTCCTAGGGACTTTTGAATTACGCAAGGTTGTACCAAAGGCACTTAGTTATTTAGGTAATCAACACTTGTAAGGACCAAGCGAAGTCCACATGCAGCAAGGTGACACCTAGTTCATTAAAACATTGGCACACTTTCACTCATTCACACACAAAAGTCACTTCTCACTCACATAGTTTCTTCTTGAAACGTGGAGGTCAAAGTAAGTTTCCTCCAAAGGGATTCCGAAACACTCCACCCTTTTCTTGACGAAACTATTCACTCCCATTTAATTTCAATGAGGTTGGTTCACACCCCCAACCTCTCAAACAACTACATCTAAATTTTTTCTAAAAACTCACTAAGTTTTCCTCCACAGGGGGTGCCAAAAGAAATTTTTTAGTCTAGGTAGGATTTCGGGGATAAGCATCCAAATAACTCCCCGTTATCTAGTTCTCACATTGTCAAAACCATATAAGTTGTCAAATAGGGAATTGAAAATCCTCCAAGTCAAGTGTTCCTAACACCATAAGGCAGGGAGATACCCATGAAGTGTTGAAGGCCAAGGTCTGGTTGTTCTGTGCATCCCCCCTCGAGGCACCCACCTCTTGGACGAGATCCATCCCGTGACCCATTTCTTAGGCCGAAAATCTAAATGCCGCACTTTGACCGAGGTACTTGGTGACCAAATTTTAGGACATCTACCCAAGTGGCAATTGTGGCCTGCAATTTCACCTTGATTGTATTTTGTGTGGCTATTGGGAAATATCGCCAGCTCTTTCGAGATATGCCCCCTTTACCCTTCATTATAACTGATTATTTCATCCTTCACTAGTTTCTCTTCTGGTGACTTCAGACCCCATTGTTGAGTACTATTGGATGGTCCAGTGCTATTTGAGAGGAAGGACGTTACGTCTTTTAGGACATGAGAATTTGTTTTCTTTGATTCCCCATGCAGACAAAACCCACTTATCCACATATATGCTTCTTTTTCAAAACACTTTATGTATGATGCACTTCTGATTACATTTTGATTTAGATATATATAATGTGTAAAGTTCAAAATTCGCAACAAAGGTTCTTGTTTACTTTCTCTCATCACATTTTGCACACATCCACTCAGCTAGTTGGCCATCATAGGGGACCCACAGAACCCCCATCGTTTCAGATGCTTACTAAACCTCCCTCCTATTTTAGGGGGAGTTCCTAGTCTTTCCAACTCATCGGCACCACCTTCACACACTCTTGGGAGTGCCACTATTCTAGGATCAACTTTGCTTGGTTCCACATTACTTGGGTCCACTTCCCAAGTCCCTCCATCCAATCACTCTCCTCTACATGGAAGTGGAGGAACAACTTCCTCTCAAGGGGGAAGTACCAACCCACCTAGTCCCCCTCAAGGGTTAGGTTCACAACACACTCACATCATGGATGGAGCTAATCCTCCCCCCCCCACTGCAAATGCCATATTTGGCCTCTCTTAACATATGAGATCTAAGCCAACTCACTAATGATCCTATATTGCATGACTCCACATGGCCTGCAATGCCCACCAAAATACCTTTAGACATCCCCAAGTTTGAAGGAAAGGTAGGAGATGACCCTTCCAACCATGTCATGACTTTCCACCTATGGTGCTCTTCCAAAAAAATTATGGATGATTCCATCAGACTACGATTATTTCAATGCACACTCACTGGCCCATCTGCCAAATGGTATGCACGTGAAAAATTAGGGTCCCATGCGACTTTCGAGTCCTTGGCCAAAGCATTTTTGACCTTCTTCCAATTACCAATCTTCCATGACAATGGTCTTGAACTACTCTCTAATTTCAAACAAACCTCAGCCACACATATCACTGATCACATTCACAAGTGGTGTAGATAACGTAGTTTGTACAAAGTTGAAACCACCAAACAACAGTGTCTTGACTGGTTTCTCAGATCACTTGTTTGTCTCCTCAGTAAAGATGTAGCTTCCACCTTCCCTCAATCCGAAGAGGAAGCCATCAGTAAGTCTCAACAATACGACCTCATCTATTCACAATCAGGGTACTTATACATGGTACTTCTTGATCTCCCCAAACCCGTGCCATTTGGTCAAGACAAACTCGGGATGTCTCACTCAACAGATGGATTGATTGGTAATACCACACACCATAGTCCTCAACCCCAGCCACCACCAATGTATGGTGCACCTCAATATTCGTCAGCATATGGGGGAACCCCTTATTACCCCCCACCCCCTTATCAATAGCCATACCCTATTGCTATTCCTCCACCCATCAGTGGGCCACTGCCGACATCCCCAATACATCCACCTATCCAAACAAGTTATGGTACCCCCTCTACCTCAGCTTATACTATGATTACTAGCGAAAGCGCCATGCCTTCCTATGTACATTACGGATCAAAACCCCCATAGAATATGTACTTTCCCTTTCTTGGTCCTCCAAATCCCATGGAACCCACACACCCTCACGCTGGGGTGAATTTTGTTCAACCCTTTCCCGTTCAACAATATCAAAATTTCGAACAGCTGAATACAGAAAATCTAACCCATCCATCGAATAATGCCAAAAAGAAAGGAAGGAAAAGGAACAATAACAACCCCAGCCAAGGCGAGAACCAACCCCAATAAAACCAACCCACTGGGGGAAACCAGAACCAAGGGAATCAAAACCCCCAGGGGGGCAATAACAACAGGCTTCAAGGGAGAAATAACAATACTATTAAAACCAACTTCCCTTGTTCCCTTTGCGGTGAGTTCGGTCATTATACTCATCATTTCCCCCAAATCACTGATTTTAAATAGCTGCAAGACTCAGGAAGTCTACCACATCCTCCAGCACAGCCTACCCCTCAGCATGCCCCACAACAATACGTGCAACAACCACCGCCAGCCTGCCCCTCAGCATGCCCCACAACAATACGTGCAAGAACCACTCCCAGCCATGCTACAAAATCCCATTCCACACCAAGGTGTGATAAACACCCAACATGAAACACACCCTACCCCACCTCAATTGGGACAGTGCCTCAATCCAAACAATCTAGCAGATCGCATGATCCTCCTCACTAGTGAGGAAGAAATGCTTCTGCAAACATGTAATCGTCAGTACCATGCACCCGCTAAGTCCCCTCCCATTCCTCCAGAAACAATCCCCGCACCAACGGGACTCCCATTGGTGATTCCTCATTCTAATGCAGAACCACCTCTTCGCATCCCTCGCATCCCATTGCACAGGAATGTCCACAACCCACAGGCTAGGGCAGCTCATAATTACAGTTTGGTTGATGACTTAGCACAATCCCCAGCTGCCATGTCCATCTTAGAAGTTCTTCAGACTTGTCCCACTCAGCGAAAATCATTACTTTCCACCTTGGGGGCAGTCGACCCCGCAGATACTCAACTCATTACATTTGATCTCGACAACGGAGAACCTCACCTTCCCTCTCTAATCGCTTTTCAAATCCCAGTAAAAATTTGGAACATTACAGTTCATCGGTGCATCATCCATGAAGGTGCATCCACATGCATAATGTCCAAATCGGTATGGCAGAAACTTGGTTCCCCCGAACTCATACCATCTTCCATTACCTTACGAGCTTATGACAGATGACCTTCATCTCCTAAAGGGCTCTTCCAAAATTTCCCCGTAGAACTCGAGGGCAAGACTATTCTCATCGACATTGAAGTTATTGATGCCCCACTCGATTATAATATTTTGTTTGGTCGTAGCTACATGTACGCTATGAAGGCAGTGGCCTCTTCCATCTTTCGAACAATGATGTTCCCTCGTAATGGGAAGATCATTAACATTGACCAAGTCTCACATTACGAGCCTAACCCTTCTTCCAACATCGATAATATTCTTCCTCTCATCCACACAAGTCACGATGCATACCCACTCATCGAAATGGGTCCCGAAATTTTCAAAGACCCATCATTGTTAGGAACTTACAATGGAGCACCACTGCTCCTTCATCCTTCCAATCAAGTATGTGTCGTATCATCCAACAGAACTGACATAGAGGATACCCTTCCTCCTAGGGAGGGTTCTATCATATCTAACGTCCCACTAGTCGTAGAGCGCCCCCCACACGAGCCTCCTACGAACTCATCGACCCCACCAGTCCACGATTTCACCTCTCTCCAAGGCCGTATTCCAGTTTGGGAGACAGTTCCCCAAGCCATTACTCAAGTCCCCTTCTTCTACCCTCCACCTGGTGTACACACTTTCCAAGTAGCCGCAACGCTTACCCTCCCTAATATAGTGTTAGAAATTCCAATTTGGTATTTACATCCACCAGAGATAGTCCCTCAACCATCCCTTCCCCCCCAAAAGGAAGGAATCCCAATGACGATTCCCATACTCAGTCCCACCATACCCTCTACACCCCCACTCACTACCCTCTCTGCCACAACTGGGGGTAGGAGAAAGAAGAAGGATCCCACAACTCCACTTCCCCCGTGCATCCAACCCCCTTGTGCGCTATGTGAGAAATATGGACACCAAACCACCAACTTCCCATATTTACCTGAGTTACGAAACCTGATTCCACTCAGTCAAACACCATCAACACTCACCACTCTAGCAAGTACTGCCACTACCGCTCCTTACTCAAGTAGTAAAGGGCTGCGAACCAAATTTTCTTGTGCTATATGTTCAGGATATGTACATTATACCCACCATTGCCCATCACTTCCACGCTTCCGGCAAACATTATCCACAGTATGCCAAAGCTTCTAGAATGAACCTAATCTAACTACATCATCCCTACCCAACATCACTAACATCCATTATGTCACAACTTCCATGAATGAATGTATGAGATTCCCTTGCTCTCTATGTCAATCCTTAGATCATTTTACATGCCAGTGTCCTATGATCATTGAATATAAGCAATGCCAATTGGCCCTGATTCAAACCCCTATAGAATCGATGGTTGAACTTACCACATCACTAGAGGTTATTCATATCATTTCTCTTGAACTCAAGGCCCTCCCAATGCATCTTTGGTTCTTGGATGACTTATCCAAGGATTCACCCCCAAATCCCCCCAATTCTCCCATTCATTTCCCTACGGAAATTTTACATCCCACTACCTTAGGTACTCCTCAGTACTTTGATATTTGGTTTATGTCGAGCGAACCATTGCAATTTCATTGCATCATTCCCCCTCCTTCTTCATCACCAGTTGAAAACCACACGACAACAATCATCGATATCACTTCTGACGACCCCTTGTATTCCCACCAATTCCACTGTGATGAGGAAATACTCGAAGATTTCACCACCCCTGACTACCCATGGGATGCGCTGCATCACTGAGCACTATTCGTTCCACATGAATCCTCCACGCCTCGTAACCAACACCCCATATACGTGGTCGAAACCAAGGATTTTATCCCATCAGGGCATATTGACTGGTTCAACAACCCCATTCCCACCCTTGATTCTTTTGAAGAAGGCAACATGGCCAACATTTCCCCAACCATCAAAATCGACATTTCCATAAAAAATGACATCGTCGAGGAAATCACCATTGGAGCCGCTTGCACTCCTCAAGAAATCACTGCCTATAAAGCCCTCTTCCAAGAATATCAAGATATTTTTTCCTGGTCATACATAAAAATGCCTGGCCTTGATCCCTCTATCGTCGAACATCGCATCGACATCTGGCCTGACATTACACCAGTTTGTCAAAATCAACGACCGCTACACCCATCCAAAGCAGCAGTCATCAAAGTTGAGATTGAAAAATTACACGTAGCTGGTTTCATCTACCCCATCACCTATACCTTATGGGTTTCCAATCCTGTACCCGTTAACAAAATATAGGGCACTATCCACGTCTTCACAGACTTTCGCGATCTCAATCACGCATGTCCCAAAGACAACTTTCCAATGCATTTCATTGATCAAATTATCGACGACTGCAAAGGCCACGAGGCTCCATCCTTCATGGACGGTTTCTTTGGTTATAATCAAATCCAAATTCACCCAGCCGATCAATACAAAACTGCATTCTTTACCCCTTGGGGTACTTTTTCATACCATGTCATGCCTTTTGGCTTAAAGAATGCTAGTGAAACTTTCCAACGGGCTATGACATACATTTTTCACGATTTGGCTCACATCATCCTTGCATACTTGGACGACCTCACAGCTCGATCCAAGAAGCACACCCAACATCTTGATGATTTAGGAATCATCTTCCAACGGTGTCATCAATACCACATCTGCTTGAACCCCCTCAAGTGCATATTCTGCATCACTGTAGGGCACCTCCTCAGATTCATCATTTCCCAAAGTGGTATTACCATGGACTCCCTCAAAGTCCAAGCCATCACTAAAATTCCACCTCCCCGGAATTTACGTCAACTCCAGAGATTGCAAGGAAAATTTAACTTTTTACGGCGTTTTGTCCCAGACTACGCCACTCGAGCACACGGTTTCCTTCGCTTACTATGCCACGACATCCCCTTCCACTGGGATGAACATGCCCAAAAATAATTTGACGATATTAAAATGGTGCTCTCCAACACCCCTTTAATTAGTGCACCCAACTACAATCATGACTTTATCCTCTACATATCAGCATCGGCTGTCTTAGTAGCAGGAGTTCTCATTCAAATCGGTGATGACGATCGTGAGCATGTCATTTATTATGTTAGTAAAAACCTCTCTGAGCCAGCCTTGAAGTACAAACACGAAGAGAAACTAGCCCTTGCAGTCATCCTCGCAGTCTAGAAACTGCATCATTACATTATTGTTCGCATGACTAAGGTCATAGTAGATTCCAACCCTATGAAATACTTGCTCAGTCGTCGAAAAATTAATGGAAAATTTGCCCGATGGATCGTTATCCTTCAGGAGTACGATCTTGAATTCTCAACACCCAAGAGAAAGAAATCTCTCATCCTTGTAGAACTTGTCATGACCTTCCCCTCTGACACTCCCAGTGCCCCCGTCAATACCGACTTCCCCAACGAACATCTCTTTTACATCACTTCGGATGATCCTTGGTACGACGACCTCCTTGTCTACCTCCGAACTCAAAATTTCGGTAACCACCTTTCACGAGATGATCATCGTTGTATTCACCACCAAGCCCCCCGCTATCTCCTCATCAGAGACATCTTATACTGGTGAGGGGTCTACACCATTCTTCGTCGATGCCTAACTATTGATGAGGCCAATAGAGTTTTGAACGACTTCCATAGTGACATGTGTGGAGGCCATCTTTCGGGAATGTCCATTGCTCAGAAAATCATCTGAGCATGTTATTTCTGGCCTACATTGTTTCACGATTGCATTGACGCTGTGAAACGATGCAAGAAATGTTATCTTTATGCCAACAAAGCACGAGCACCACCTGCTCTTCTTCATCCAATCATTACTGCCAGCCCCTTTTGTAAATGGGGCATTGACTTCGTGACTTGTAATCCCCCCTCCAACAATGGCCACAAATACATTATTGTCGCAGTTGATTACTTCACAAAATGGGCGGAAGCTATGCCCACCTTCAACAATACCGCTGACGCTGCAACGCGTTTTTTCTTTAACCACGTCATATCCTGCTTTGGAGTACCACTCCAACTAGTTTCTAATCACAGGAAACACTTCGAAAATGAGATTTTCGTCGAACTCTCATCTCGATTAGGATTCTCCCACGAGTTTGCCTCACCATATTACCCTCAGTCTAATGGATAGGTCGAAGCAGTTAACAAGGTCCTCAAGACCATGTTACAACGCACAGTTAATAAACATAATACCAATTGGCATCATATGTTATTTTCCACGCTATGGGCTTCCTGTACAGTTGTGAAAACAACCACTGGTTTCACACCGTTTCATCTAGTCCATGGGGTTGAGGCCACTCTTCCCATCGAGTGAGAAATTCCCACCTTACGCACCACAATTGAGCTATCACCTAACACTGCTCCAATGGAGCAGCGCTTGTTGAACTTAGAGTCCCTGTATGAAGATCATCGATCTTCCTTACAGAACAATGAGGAAGCTAAAAAATGGTCAAAGTCCTCCTTTGATCGCCATGTCAACCTTTGCTCATTTCACGCAGGCGACCTCGTCTTTGCTTACGATATCACTCACGATACCTTTGGTCATGGAAAATTCAATTCACTATGGAATTGCCCATATATTATCCAACATTGCCTCACCAAAGGCACATACATCCTGGCCTCTCCTGAAGGCCTCTCTCTCAAAGAACCCGTCAATGGGTTATACTTAAAGAAATTTGATGCCTAAGCGTAGCATTTCTACTTTAGGTTATTTCTTTTATAGTGTTTTTAATCTTTTTTTTCCATCCCTCACCTCTAAACTATCATTTGTTCTATTGACAGATGCTTCCTCCACCGGCCTACCACATCGATTACGCTGATAGTGCCAACCGTTGGAAACAAAATCTCTCTTTGGCATCTTGGGCCCTCTATACCCCCTCACATGAAATGGTCCATTCGAGCGGCATATGTTTGGTTTCAGCCACCAACAACCAAGATGAATACACTGTCGTCATTAGCCTCCTCGTCGATGCCCAGCATCATCGTATTCGTCACCTTAGCATCTTTCTCGACTCTCAACTAGTCGTTCTCCAGCTCAACAATGTGTACTGAATCCGTGATCCTTGCCTCTTTCGCAAATACCTGCAAGTTAGACCTTTATCTCGACATTTTGATTTCATTACATTTACACATATTCCAAGACAATTGAATCAAATTACAAATAACTTAGCTAACATTGTGTTAGACTGGCATATATCGCATCAAGATACCTCTAAACATACATAAACATAACAAAAAAATCATCACAACATATATAGATTAGACATCATCAAACATTAAAAAACACATGTAAACATCACATAGATCTCAAAATGTATACACATGTATATATAAGTTGGTCTACAGTTCCATCCAAATGTTTACATACAAAAATACAAGTATCCGCAGGCCAGTGAAGAACCTCAGTACAAAATGGGCTCACCAGCCTATATAAAAAAATACAATAATACATAGAGCACCACTCATGGTGCCTCTAGAGAACCACCTCCTTCCCCTCCCTCGGGCGGTGGTCCCCCACCCACTATTGGTCCCTCCATACTGGGAGGTAATCGTCCAGTCATAGCAGCACCTGCTACTACTGCTCATCATACCATGACCCGCCACAATGGTGGAACACCCACACATTGCTCCAGGATTCCATGATCCTGGATATGCGACCACATACCCTTAGGCATTCCCTATAGCACCGCCTCTAAGAGGCAGCGAATATCCTCAAAATATGCTCCAGCATCCGCCGGAGGAGCATGTGATGGCCTGACACTTGGGTCATCAAACCAGTGTCTCCTCTCTACTCTCTCGGGCTCAGCTGGTCTCGCCTCGGCATCCTCACGCCGACATATCTCTCCTACCCACGGTCCTCCCCGTGGTGGTCTCCCCGGCTCTTGGCGAGCCGGTGCCCTCAGCAACTCAACCTCATGCTCGCGAGGTGCCACATCTGCACATACACACACCCAAACGATAGTATCAACATCTATACCATATACATATGTCATTCTATCTCAAAAAATATATATATCAAACTCATAAAACCCCCTGTACGACCCTTCGTACAGGCCCTACCCAAAAATGAAAAACCTAATTCTATGCAGGATGATCAAACTACTAAACTGAAGCTCGCTAATTCTAGATTGACTGTCTCATTCTCCTAGAATCTCCAAATCTCCTCTGAATACCTCTCGTCTAGTCACTCTGGAAGCAAGTACAAATGAGGTGGCAATGTGGGCCCTACAACTATATATAGGCCTTTCCTCCAAACTTCCAATCACCATTCCAGGAGCTCCGGGTGTCCGTTCTTCGATCTGTCTTCAGCCACGGGATCAACATCATGTCATCTACATCACAACTGCCCCCAGACCACTTTTTATCCTTATCTCTCGGGGCACCATTTTTTCATACCCCATCTAGGTACGCATGCTCATGTTCAAAGTTATCAAAATAAATGATCGTATGTTCGATTCTCTTCAGATATTGTTCACGTCGAGTATTTGGTTTTCATGTGTGTAGGTATTTGGTCATCATACATCAACGTCACCCCTTCAGGTATATAATCAGTACTGGCATGTAATTATTCCCTCTGAATCCCAATTGCATCTCCAGTCACACCCTCTAAAATTTTCATATAGGATCTCCATCTCCGGCTCTGTAGTACCAATACCTCCATTTGCATCTTCGGTACTGTCACCTGGTAGCACTCTCCCCCACATGAGTTGTCTCATTCATAGCACCCTTTTTCCCTTTTGACACTCATGCTATTTTTCATCCCTGTAGGGATGGGAGTCCCGATAGTCTTACATCATGTTGCAAATC
>ML813224.1:105368-116259 GCA_009831015.1 Picea engelmannii
TTAGGGCTATGGGGTTGGATATTAAAACAAAAAGAGGAATGATATTTACAATGGTATGAAAGCCACTCATGGATCAAACAAAGAAAGTTTTCAGAAAATGCCCATTTACATGGCCACCAAAAACTTCAGCATCCTCCAAATTCTGCAACCTGTAAGTATTATTTGAAAACACCCTAGAAACTTTGAAGGGTACAATCCATAGGGATTCAAATTTACCATGCTTTCCTTTGTCCTACTTGGGTGCATCCCATTTGAGTACTAGATCTCCCAGATGGAAATCTTCTTTGTTTACCTTCCTGTCGAAAGCTTGCTTGATCCTTTGTTGATGGTCATGTGCTTTATCCATTATTTTCTTCCTGGTTTGTTGCACTTCTACCAGCTGTTATATTCTTTTGATCATATCATCAGGCTCTCCTTGGTAGTATTGGAAGATTTTTTCCACAAGCAAGGCAAGATGAGAAGGAAAAAGGGCCTCAACTCCATACACAAGCTGGAAAGGATAGACACCAAGAGACCTTTTTTTTGTCACTCTATCGGCCCACAGAGAAAATTTGAGCTTTGAATCCCATGATTTGTTTTTGTTTTCTATTAGTATTTTAATGATATTTATAAGGATCTTGTTAGAGGAATATTCCATCCCATTCCCCTGGGGGTAATAAGGAGTAGAGTGAATCAATGCAATTCCAAACGGTTCACAAAACTTGATCAATGGTTCAACCTTGAAAGATGCAACATTGTTAGTGACAATTCTTCTCGGGCAACCAAATCTTGCCATAATATCCTCAAGGAAACCAATGATTACCTTGTGAGAAGCACTCCTTGTGGGGATGGCTTCTATCCACTTGGTAAAGTAATCTATGGAAGTCAAGATCCAACTATGCTAACCAGTTGAAGCAGGATAAATTTCCCCAATGAAATCTAGGCCCCATTGTTGAAGGGTCCCGAAGATACCACAGGCTTCAACGAAAAATACTTGAGCTGCTTCTTTCTAGAAAATTTCTAACACTTAACACAAGCCTTGATCTTTTCACAAACATCGATGAATAGAATAGGCCATAAATACCCAGCCCTGAGAATCTTATAGGCTATAGTCCTCCATAAGTGATGCCCCCCACAAAAACTGTCATGAAAATCAAATATAATCTTTTGGGCCTCCTATGGCTTTAAACATCTCAAAATCACTCCCAGAGGGTCTTTCCAGTACAATAATTGATCAATAATACAACATATAATTGATTTAAGCTTCAATTATCTCACCTTGTTTTTCTCCATACCATCAGGAGGTTGTAGCTGTTGCAGAAAAAATATAATGTCCTTGTACCAAGCACATTCTTCCAATGTAGGGCTGACTTGAGAATCTTTATCAGATGACTCAACTTGTTGATCTTCTAAGAAAGTGTTGATGAGATTAACCCCCAAATCTTCGCAATTAGATTCATCCATCAACCTAGATAAACCTTGGTCTTTAACCAGTTTGGTGGGCTTTATTTCAAGATCAAATTAAATGATTTTGGCAATCCACTTGCTCCTTCTTCCGTCTATGTCAGGTTGAATGAGAATATCCTTCACATAATCTAAAGGAACATATGCAATGAATTTTGAATGTAGAACATAGAACCTGAAATTCTTGAGGGATTTGGCCAAAGCATAGGAATTCTTTTTTATGATATCATATTTCATCTCTGCATCTGTCAATGCCCTACCGAAAAAAGAAATAGGCTTCTCTAATCCTTCATAAATTTTCTGCAATAAAATAGTTGCTACTGTATCAAGTGAAGTGAAGGAAAAAATCAAAAAATACTTGGAGTAGTTAGGATTGACAAGCATAGGTTCTTCAGTCAATTCCCTCTTGATTTGGTTGAAAGAACCTCTAGACTCAACAGTCCATTTCACTTCATTTCCCTTCTTGATCACGGCTGTAATGTCTTTAACCAATTCAACAAAATTAGAAACAAACCTTCTTAGAAGGTTGATTTTACCTAAGAAATACTGAACCACTTTCCTGGATCTGGGAGGCAACAAGGACTAGATGGCCTCCACTCTGTTCGGGTCAATATTCACCCTTGCAGCTGACATAATGTGCCACAACAATTTTCCCTCTTGCATAGAAAATAAAGACTTATTGGGATTTAAAGAGAGACCAAATTTTCTGCATTTCAAGAATACCTTTCTCAGATGATAGAAATTATCTTTATCATACGTGGCGAATATTTTTATGTCATCTAGATAGATCACTACAAACCTATATTTTTCTCCAATGAAGGAAATGTCCATAGCTTGCTAGAAGGTTGACCCTACATTCATCAACCCAAAGGGAATCTTAGCATACATGAATGTACCCCAAGGAGTAGTGAATGCTATATTTTCTCTGTCTTCATGCAAGACAAAGATATGATTGTAGCTAGAAAATCCATCAATCATGGACATCCTAGATGAACCTATCACCCTCTGCAATATGTGCTCCATATTTGGCAAGGGGTAATTATCCTTCTTAGATCTTCTATTCAGGTTCCAAAAATTGACACAAAGTCTGATTTCTCCATTATTTTTCTTCGCTGGGACCAAGTTGTCCACCCATTCAGAATATCTCAAGGGGATAATGATCTGGGCGTCTATCAACTTCTTTACTTCCCTGTCCATAATAGGCAGCATCATGGGATTTATCTCTCTGAGTTTTTGCCTAAAATGATTTTCCTCTTCTTTCAAGGGAATTTTGTGTTCAATGATACTTGTGTCGTATGTTCTGAGATCTTCATATGTCCAAGCAAACACATCACTGAACTCTTTTAACAACTCAACATATTTATCTCTTTGTTCCCCTGACAAGTTGCTTAACAACTTGACAAATTTCGGATCATTCTCTGTACCAATATTTCACTTAGTTACCTCAACATCATCAGTTGAAATTTTACCCTTCATTGCCACATCATTCCTGTCAAAAATTCTTTCCAAAGGAACTAGTCCTTTTGGAATGTGATTTCTAGGAAACTGAACAATACGATGGTTAGCGATTTTGGTCAAGAAAACATCAACATGAGGATTACTTTCAGAATCATGATCTTGGTCAATATGTAATGCAACAATACTCACCAACATTCTCAAGGAATCTTTTGATCTCAAGATCATCCTCAAACACTTTCCAATGTTTGACATTTTCAGATACAGAGGGTCTATATTTCACTTCTACATCATACCTGAGTTTAGGTGGCAAGGTGACTCTAAAACTACTTCCTGAAACATCCAAAGAATCAGTCGTGGTATTTTTTTCTATAGGAATAAATGAAATGTTGAAAGCTAAGAAAAAACTATCAACCAGGTCCCACACTTCATTTCTATAAGTTCTTAGCCTAGGGTTCTTAGACTGAAAAATATTTTTTATTTGATGGACAATTAATTCAACATCCCCAAACACTAGAATCTCTTCAATCCCCATGTCTTTTGCAGCCCTCAAACCTAAAACAAGAGCTTCATACTCTTCCACATTATTGGTAGTTTCAAATTCTAACTTGTAGTACAAGGGTATAGTCCCTTGAGTAGGTGAAACAAAGACCACTCCAACACCAACACCCTCCCTAGAAGAGGCCCCATCAAAGAACATCTTCCAAATAGAGGTGATTGGAGGAGAATCTTCACAAAAGTTAATGGACTTTTTTCTGATTTCAAGAGTAGGTTCAAGAGCATCAATGAGTTGCAATAAACTGGATCCCAAATCAATATCAAGTGCAAAAATAGGATGTTTGTTGGGGTTTTCTTCGTCACTAATAATGCAGGCCAACTAAGCTTCCCTGTATAGTCTTCTATTCTCCCCTCCAAACACAGGAATGGTAGCATATGTGAGGTCCATCTGTAAGGTTCCCCCAAGTATTTTTATCCAAGATCTTTACAAGATCATGCCAAACTTAGGGGGAACATCAGCCACCATGATATCCATGACCACACTTTTCATGGGAAACTGAAACAAGGTCACAACCAGATCCTTAATGACCCCAAGACATTTCACTTTCCAAGAGTCAAAAGAATACTAGTCATGGTAAGTCTTTGTGATTTATAATCCAAGTTCATCCATGATAGTTTTGGGCATGAGATTATGAGATGCCCCTGAGTCCATAAAACAGTTATGCAACACCTTATCATGTATGTTCAGTGATGTATAGAAGGGAGAGGATGAATCATATCTATCTTCTACAAAAGGACCTAAGATAATTGTTGGCTTTTCGTCTTGGATATTTACTAAATTAGTGGCATGAGATGAAGGTTCAAACTACAACAGTTTAGAGAGGCACATTTTGAAATCTTCATGCTTGACCATCTCTGAAAGGGGTACAGGGATTCTAATTTTTTGAATTTCATGCTCAAAGTTAAAAAAGGAGGGGGTATTTCGAATTTCTCTCACTTATGGGATAGGATTTTTGGTCGTTGGTGAGGGGTTTTGTGCCTTATTTTCTTCATTGCTCTCAGTTACATTTTTAGCAGGCTTGTCTTCTCCGGTAGGCTGATCATGAATGTCATAATTCCCTTCTTTCTTTTTGGACCCGAGGTTATATTTATTGGGACTGCTATTGGTCTTCCCCCCCTTACTCATCTCATTTAGTTGGTTTTCCATGAGAGACTCCTCATATGCATATTGGGTTATATGGGGAAATGAGGAGGTATCTCCAAGACAATGGATTTCAGGATCAACCTCTTCTTCCTCTCCTTCTTGATCAACAACAAGATTATTTTGGAGAGGAGTTTGGATTCTCTGATCATCCCTATCCATGTTTCTTTGATCTCTTTGTATAATCTGAGGGGTGTTTTTTGGTCTTCTGAAGTTACCCCTATTTTTAGCATTAGGGGGATTCCTAAAACTCTGCTTTCCTTCCAGTTTCAACCTTTTCACCTCAGTAGAAATTGACTTTACCATATTGGTCAATTAGTCTACCTAAGGGTGGGAAGTTGAGGAAATAGAGGTTGGAGCTTCATACCTCCCCTTTCCTCTGTCTCTATCATCCTTACTCCTAAATTTGTCAACTACCAATATATTGGACTCTACTTCCAGGGCCGCATATTGCATATGAGAAAAGGAAGTAGCTCTTATTTCTCTTAATAGGAGGCAAAAATCAGAGTTGAAAACACTAGCATAAGTAATTTTGGCAGAGGTTTCCATAGTTTTAATCTTGGCAGGAATCTTATTATACATTTTATTAAACCTCTTTGAAAATTTAGAAACAGATTCCCCTTATCATTTCTTAAGTAATCCAAACTTTGTAATATAGTAAAGGAAATATTTTTTATCACCACAATGTCTTAAAAATGCATCATCTAGGGCTTCAATCCCATCAATAGATCTAGGATCCAAGGCCCTAAACCATTTTATGGCCTCTCCATCAAGGCTATGAACAAAAATTCTTATTCATACATCTTCATTTACAATGACATAATTGTCTGCATAACTATAAAAGGCTGCCAGGTGCTCTTCTACAGTTATGTCTCCCTCACCCGTGAAATTAGGAAACTACTTGAGGTATCCACCAGTTGGAAGAGCATTCAAGGGTTGAGGTAGGACAACAGGGGAATATCTAGTAGCCACTATGGCATCCATTCTGTTCCTAGGGGGATTAACACCTGCCATTGGGATGTGAGCTGGAGGAGAACCATGAGGAGATGGAGTTGTGCTTCTGGGAGATGGGGGAAACAACTAAGGACTTGGAGAAAAGGCTATAGGGCTCTAGGGAATAGAGGTTTCCCATTATGTAATGCAACAACTCTAATAAGGGGAGGAGTGGTAAATCCCGGAGTTGAAAAATCTTCTGTGGTCCTAGGTTTAAACCACGATACAACTTTGGGGGAAATATGGGTGTCAAAGGTTTCTCCCTCAAAACTGAGGCTAGAAGGGGAGATATCAACAAGATCACTCCCAAACCTTAAACTTCTGGAAACTCCAACAGATGGTATAACATGAGAATGAGAAGCAAATACTGGAGTTTCTAAAGAAGGATTATGAAAATTACCAGAAATACCTGGTAAAACAGTTGAAGGGCCTTCCTGAGTGGTCTTTCATTTTCTGATAATTTTCTCTGGGTCAGCTTTAGGTGTTTCTAGAGGCAACTATGGGTTATGTTATCTCCTCAAATAACATAGTCAAAATTGTTAATTTTAGGTGATAGGAGGTCATTGAAAAATACATTTCCAAATTTATTAATGCTCATTTTTTAGAGCTTTATGTTTGTAATAAAGTTTGAAAAACATTCGATTTGATATTTATTTCAAAAAAGTCAAAAATCAGGTTTCAGTGGCTAAGAACCTTTTCAAAAGGGCTTCTAAGCCACCGAAAGCCTTAGCTTTCAGCGGCTTAAACGGGAAATTCAGGGCTATTTTAGCCACTGAAATTGCAGAAGCTTGGAAATGGTAAAAAATTCTCATCATGTGCCCGACTATACAGAAGTAAGGTGATATGATTTCAATTAGCCGCAAAAATATAGGAGGAATATTGATTGAGGTAAATCAGGCCCGAGATTGCAGGTACCTGATTAATGAGTTTCAGTGGCAAGTGATTACATGTGCATGAGATTGTGTGCGCAGGTGGATGTAGGAAATATCCATAAGAGGAACACATCAGATAGAGAAGCATATTTTGAAATTCTTTAGTTTGCAGAGATTGGAATGTCTCATGTCGAGCTGTAAGATATCTACTGTAAACTACCTAAATCAAAGCATCGATGTGAGAAGAAGACATGGTGTCTATAAGAAAAGAAAACCGATATTTACTCCTGTCAATCACCAAGACAAACAGTTTTTTAAGGATTAGATAAACACATATGATTTCCATAAGGGTTTATGTAATAAGACTTTTCTTTGCAACAAATCCCATGTGAAACACTGAATGCGTTCAGATTAAGGCCAAATAGGTGCACAATAGTAGCATATTACTCACACAGGAGTACATTGATGCATTTCCACATAAATGAAGTTTTCAGCAATGGCAGTTATCTGGGATGTATTAAAACTGCAATGTCCCGTTCAGTAGATTATTTAACTAAATTCAACCCGATAAAGAAGATCCTGTCTGGGATAAGATGCTCCTGAAGATGTTTGAGAGGGTCGAAGAATTATTTCAAAGGGCGATGTTCAATTGTCATTTTCTAACATTAATGTTTGTTGTAGGTTTATTGACAGGGTCAATGCTATGCTTTCCTAAGGTGCATGTTATACAGATTGTGTGATTCATACTCACAAGGCTGCAGAGGCCCCAAAGGAGTAGCATTGAATATCAACAAGCTAAGAGAAAATGAATTATTGCAATTTTTAAAGCCAATTTTAAAACAAAGCTTTCGGTGGCTTAGGCGAGCTTTCACAACTATACTTAGCCACCAAAAGTAGATCTTTCGGTGGCTTACAGGCTCAAATTTTGGCTCTCCTAGCCATCGAAAGTATAGAACAGGGAAGAAAACCACCATTTTTGCACAGATCTGAGATTTTCTGATCCATATGCCTCGAGGATGGTTTCTAATGACAGATAATAATTAAAAACATCATTATTAAGGTTATGTACCATATTTAAAGGTGCCAACAAGGAGGAGAAGATTGAGTTTGCTACCTAATTTTGGTAAAAAACTGTCTTTTGACACAAGGTGACAAATTCGAATTAGCTATCAGCTTAATGAAGATCTCCTGCAACTATCGAAGATCATGAGGACATGAAGACCATTAAGATTAGGTGCTGACCTATTAAATAAGATCTCTTCCTAGTTTTATGAAACTATTTTTGACATTCTATTTCGAGCAAATTTGATCCAGTTTTCCAAGATCTGGAAACTTCTTCTAAAGGCTATAAAGACAAGAACATTTGATGAACTAGGGGTTCAAGTCTAGATACTAGACCAAGATAATATTATACTGGGACCTTTTACCATAATACAGATCACAAGATCCTTTCGTTGTTTATGTAAGATTATCATTTTCTCTCTTTTTTTGTTCTTGACTGATTATTGTTGTCTAAGTTTATCTAGTTGCAAATGACTGTCATCTCATTGGTCAACTCATAAACACTGATTTAATAAGTAATCTATGCTACATTTATTTAGCCCATCACACATTTGATTTGGAAGATAGATATAGACTTTCTTCACCCACTACTTAGTTACTCATCTGATTATACACTTTTGAAAGCATTGTCTCATCTGGTTATGTATTTGACTGTCTTGAGAGTAAGTCAGTTATCTAGTATCCCATTTGATCCAGTAAACACATAAAACCAAAACACATTTTAAGTTACCAGGCTTCTTCAAACTACAACCTGAGAAGGACTCATGGAGTCAAATAAATTGGCGTCATTGTCGGGGAGAGGAGAATGAAGCTCAGCTTCCTTGGGAGATGATGTAGATCCATCTTTGATGATAGAAAAATCCTGGACATTTCATTGGTTGTAATCTTCTATCTATCAACTCAATTGAAGAACTGTGGCTCTAAGGAGGGATCATACCAGAGAAAATCAAGAGAGACCACCAACAACACTTTTCACAGACCCAAAGAAGATTATCAGAAGAGGAAGATCTCTACAAAGGAAAACTTCCAGAGCAACAAAGATATCTAGATCAGGTATCTCAAGAGGTATTTCTTCTTTATCTATACCTAGAACACCTTCCATTAAGTCTACTTCTGTTGAATCTTCTTATTCTCAGAAAACTGTAGTTGAATCAGAGAATCCAAAGGGTGATGAGCCTTCTTTAGATTTTGTTGTTATAAATCATTTTCCTAAGAGTTGTTCTGTACATAGTTTAGGGAAACAAGTTGAACAATCTACCCCGGAAGAGAACTGCTCCTCTTCTTTGAATTCTTTGCAAACAGAACCAGAAAAACTCTACTCTTATAATCATACCAGTCTGTAATAGAGTACGTTCTCCAAGACTTGTTTGTAAAAGGGGAAGTGTTACACATTATTTTGGTCACTCTGGTGATGTCTCTACAAGTGATGTATTCAGGCTCCCACAAGGACTTTTTGTCTGAGAAAAATGACTGTTGTCTTCTTCCAAAAAATACATTTTTAAGATGAGTTCACAGGCTGCCTATGTTATAGGGTGCGAAAATCCTTCATTCTCGCAGGCAACCCACACTTAGGGTGCTAACTATTTGCAGTCTACTCTATAGGTAGGGTGTGAACCTGTTTCAATGCTTGGAAAAGAGAAGAGTTCACAAAGTTTCTAGAAGGGAATCTTCTAGAAAATGAGTTGGCATTTGCATGGTTGGAATCCTACTAAATTATCGGATTTAGTGGGATCATCCTCATCCATTTAACCATCTCTCCTTCTCCTATATATTGAAAGGTTTCTCATGGAAAAGGTTAATAAATATTGAATGAAGAATTGGTGAAAGAATTATGTGAATAAACTTGCTTGGATAGAAGCTCGAAGACTCTATTTGGTCTATAAAGTTGTATTGGGTCTTCTTCATGCAAATGTAGAGAAAGTGTGTGTGTTGGAACCAAGGGTCACTGAAAGGAATCTTGCAACATCAAGGCGATTTGGTTGTATCTTCTACTTTCATTTAATATAATACAATGACATGTCCCTTTCCCATAAAATCACTCTTATTTTATTGCATAATTCCTTGATCATATGCATATGTTAACATTGAATATACTTTGCCATCTTTTCTTTGGTTGGTTTGTGTTGTCTTGGACCTAATTTCACAAGAGCACCGGAGCGAAGCGGGAACAACAGAGACCTAAGGAAGCGATATAAAGGTATGTCACTCATTCCTTATTAGTAGTAGATTCAATGAATGCAACTTAGAGAAAGAGTTGTGTCCTGTCCTGTTTTTTCCTAGATTCAGGTGGATCTAGGGAGATTTGTTAGTGTCCGCACCTACCGATTTATCCGATAAAAAAATTGGCGACTCTGCAGGGGATACAACCCATTTTGGTGGTTTTTACCCAGCCATTTTCTCTTGACCTACCCTTTTTCACTCCCAATCAATCTCCGAGTCTTGAGGAGATCCTCACAGACTCCCTGGATCTAGAAGTTCCCTCAAACGTTTTGTCATTTTTCTAAAATTTGCTTGATTATGAACGTTCTCGCACTTCACCTTTCTGTAGCCTACGAGAATCATTGAAGCTCACACCCTAGTGTTTAGTTCAGTGCAAAATTCTCATAATATTCTTGTTTCTAGCCTGCGAGAATCCTTAATTCTCGCACTATACCCCACTGTCAGATTGCGAACTCACTTGTAAACTTTTTGGATTAAGTCTTTTGTGTCTTCAGATGTCCAGATTGGTTGGTGTGTCTGGAAACAACTTCTTTGGACAATGATTGAATGTTTCTTTACTTCAAATATCATGAATGATTGGTTTTCAGAAATCGAAATCTCTTCTTGATCATTTTTTCTCAATTTTTACCTCTTAACCTTTTCTTAACAAGGGTATAATATCTGATTCTCAAATTCGAGTGCTTGTTTGGTCGGGAGCCTTTGATTGGATTAAAATTTGAGATTAATTATCCTTTTCAATTGCTTATTACTTGGAAAATTGTTACCCATGTGCATTTGAAGAGATTGGTCTTGTTAGTTTGTTATTTTTATCTTCATTGAAAGATCGATTTGGGTGTTTGTTGTGTATTTATTTTTCGTTGTTTGCTTACTATTTCTTAGTTCCATCCCTGTTGCTTGGTTTCTAATAAAAAATTAAAGACATTTTCTTTTTTTTTAGCAACCTTTTATTCGAAAAATATAGGCATTCAAGTATTGAAAGAGAACAAATAGGGAATTTGCATTGTTCATGATTGTTTGATATTACATTTCAGAGAAGATCATACATCGTAGTTTACAATGTTCGAGAAAACGCCTCTTTCCCTCCTGTAAATAGGATTCATTGAACAAAATTTGTATCATTCATCCCTATTTACGCATTGTTGGGTCA
>ML813224.1:116468-136246 GCA_009831015.1 Picea engelmannii
AGTAGCCTATCTTCTTAGGGTCTTACACAAGGTGACTGTGAAGGGGTAAGTCTTCACGGTACCTGGAATCAATGTTGGCCAGACTCACTCGGGCTCCTTGGAGGGTATACCCATGATTGTGTGTGGGAGCTTGCACCAGGGTGTAAGTCTGTTAAGCAGGTTGTCAATGCAAATTTTCCACCCTAGCCCAGCCCCTTCTTGTCTCGTCGTCGCGAAGTTGGATTTCATCACCAACTAGTGACTTCAGAATTAGAAGGTCTTGTTTTCTTGGTTTTGCTTCCTAGATTTTATTAGCGCATGTTGTTTGTTTACCCAAGTTGGCCATATAATTTCTTTCGTAAAATTCTAACTCGATCACAATTGACCCTCCATGTCATTCACATAGAATGCAAGGGCTACCCCCAGAATATCTGGAAGGTTCTCAACCCTTTCCTAGTAACTCACCGGAGGGCTTTCCTCAACAGAGTGAAGTCCAAGACATTTCCACTCCACAAGTGGAAAGAGATAACTCTTTAGAGTGGTTTCAAATTACCAATTCTCGAGAGGAATTCCAACTTCCTCCCAACTTCGAGAGATGTATTGTTCAAGTGAATTCTTCCGAAGATATAGTTGTTCATTCTTCTGGATTACCAACTGGACCTTTCATAGGACCTGAGGGTCAAGATCCTTTTTGAACTACTGGCATTTTTAGATGGGATCTCTTTGGCTCAGGAGCAGGCATTGATATCATGGTCACACCTGAGCTGCCTGAAACATCTGATCCAAATGCAATACCTTTTGCTAATGCCTATTATTTTCCTGGTATAGACACTCCGCCAGCTAACCACATCTTGACTATCCCTCTACAAATGGTCCATTACACAATGGTCCCAGATACTATGAGTCCTCACACCAGGATTACAGTGGCTATCCAACCCCCATTGGCACACCGCTCTCGCCCAAATTCACCCCAACACTTCCTCCTAGATATCATGCGTTGAATGCTTCTATTCCCGCTCCTACACAAATCTCATCCGGGACTCCTGGAATTTCCACTCCTTTTGGGCACCATCTCATTCCCAGTTTCATTCTGACACTTCCTCAACCCCCTTTCAAAGGACCTCTTCCATCATCTATCGGAGGCACCGACCCTAGTGGCACCATCACTTCTTTCACACCTAATTACCATATTCTTATAGGTGGACAATTTCACCAAGGAGGCCAAACCCAATCCCCTTTTGCAGGACAAGTCCCAATTGGGACGCAACCCCCGATTGGAGGGAAACCCCAGTGACCCCACCCTATGGAAAAAACATACCTCCATCCTTGGCCCAGTATTGGAATTATCTTATTCAACATAATCCTCCCTCAATTGGGGGGAAACAAACTCAATCTATCTCCTTCATACCCCCTAGTACAGGAAAACCATATCCAAGCACGTCCAATCCTATTTGGGGCTCGAATGCTCAACCCCACACCCCTGTTCAAGGGTACAACCCTATGAATTACTTGCCTCCACACCAACAACTGAATCTTCCCATATATTTGCATTATATGCAAACTGCTTATGGTCCCACTGGTCTACCGACGAGACTCCCTCCCCAAAGTCACCAGTACCCACATGTGAATAGAAAGTTACCCTTCTTAGCCACCCTAGACCTCCCTGATATATCAATAATTTTAAATGATCTGATCTGTCAATATCCTCAATGGCCCACCATACCATCCAAACTACCATCCGACATCCCTAAATTCGATGGTAAACCAGGAGAGGACCTGACCAATCATGTAATGTATTTTCACCTTTGCTGCTCATCCAACTCCTTGATGGATGACTCTATTCATTTACACCTTTTTCAGCAAAGCCTCACAGGTTCCGCCACGAAGTGGTATATAGAATTACCACAAGGTTTCTTCACTGACTTCAACACCCTCTCTATGGATTTCCTCATCCAATACCAATTACCAATCCGCTACGAAATGGGAACTGAAATTTTGAGTTCTTTCAAACAAACCAAAGCCACTCATATCTCTAATCACACTCATGAGTGGTGATGGAGACGACGTCTCATCAAACTCAAACTTCCCGATCAGTTGGTGGTAGAGTGGTTCATGAAATCATTCATGAATGACATCGCTCATGACATCGCCATGGGTGGAGTTTTCAGAGAAGAACAAGAAATCATTTGTGCTCAATACCTCGACCTCGTTTACTCACAAATAGGTACTCTTTATGACTTACTCCCTGACACACCTCGTCCTTCTACTTATGCTACTTCAACTACTCCTGTTTTTTCTCATGCAGCTGACGGTGTGATTGACACTTTCCATGCCCAACCTCATTCCATCCAAACCTCTAGCAACAACCCCAAATCCACTTCTTCTAATGTTCAAAATGCTCTGTCTCCTACCCCTCCCACCGAAAAGACTTCTAAGGTGAACTATGTTCAATTTGTCCCTGTCGGAAAAAATAAATCCAAAAAAGGAAAGGGTAAGAATAAGGAGGATACAAATAATCCACAATCTAAGAAAACCAAAACACCACCTGTTGACAATAAGGATAAGCACAAACCTCGATACCCTTGTCTTATCTATGGTGATGATCACTACACTAAGGATTGTCCATGATGAGATGAGGTTACTAAGTTCCTTCAAGGGACCCCAAAACCCCCCACTCTGGTTATGTTGTCACAACCCTTCCCTTCTCAACAACATGCCAAATTGGTCATTCATGACCAACCCTCCCTCTCCAATACATCCTATGTCTTAATGTGTACAGTTGATTCAAAGAAGAATGACATCACACTTACCACTCGAGCCAAAGATTATTCTTCCTCCAAAGAGAAGGTTGATGAAATACCTCCTTTGTTGGTCCAACCATCTCACATGACTCTACCTACCAACTGTCCTCTTCATCTCGAATGACCAAGCCTAGATACAGTTCTTCACCCTCCCCCAAAGGGTGTTTTTCAAAAATCTTCTTTCAATCCTCATGCACGTGCTACCCAGAACTACAGTATTGTCGAATATCTATCCAAAGAACCATCCGTGATGTCATCCCTCGAAGTCCTTTAGAGTTATCCTATACAACGGAAGGCACTATTGAAATCTATTGGTGGAATCAACCCTATGGATACAAATTTAATAATTTTTGACTTGGAAGATCACTTTCCAAGGTTACCCCCTCAACTCGCATTCTAAATACAAGTTATTGTCTTCGACAAAAGCATTTGTAGAACAATTATTTATGAGGGTGCCTCAACATGTGTCATGTCTATTACTTGTTGGAAATCCATCAGCTCTCCTCCTTTGACTGAATCCCACAACATGCTCAAATCCTTCAAGGGCTCTGTTTTTAAGCCTTATGGTGTCCTCCCTTCATTGCCTATTACGTTAGAAGGAAAAATGATCAACGTTGAAGTGTAGGTCTTTGACGTTCCTCTCGATTACAACCTTAAACTTGGTCGTAGTTGGATCGATTCCATGCGTGCAGTTTTGTCCACTCTTTTTCATGTCGTGCATTTCCCACATCAAGGAAAAGTAGTTACCGTAGACCAATTGGCCTTTTTCCACTCCGACACACGTACTGGAAACATACCTTTCATTGCAAAAGCCCCCTGGATATGAGAACATCGGTGTAGGTCTTCTTAAAGATTCATCTTTGATGGGTACTTTCCCCATTCCACTACCCAATGTTCCACATCCGTTTGTCACCTCGATCAACATGATATCCACCTCTGTTCACAGAACCCCTATGCCTTACGACCCGTGGATGGTACCCAACCTCGACGATCATCTTCGTTATGGCAACAAAATGCCTTTGAGTCCATTCAAATCCGCTTATCAGGCCATTCAATCAGCAACCCCTTCTACCCCCTCTCTTGGTGCTTTATCTCTGGATCCATTGCACGTCATTTTTCCTATAGACAAAATGATTATGTCTGTTATGTCCGTGGAAGATACCCCTTGGGATCATGGACATCATCATTCAATCCTCTTCCTGGAAAAACACACCATCGAGGGTTACCAACGAATCTTGACTCCGTCGATCGTTGTCATCATTTCTACCGTTCCTGAGTATACACACGATATGTTCTACGAAGGGAACTTAAGTAATATCTCACCCACCATCCCCCTCGACATATCCATAAAACTTGGAGTTGTCGAAAATGTGCATATCGGAGCTTCATGTTCCCATGATGAATTTGTCACCTACAAGTCTCTTTTCCAAGAATTTCATGACGTCTTCACATGGAGCTATGAAGAAATGTCCAGGATTGACCCCGACATTGTGGTACTTGAGATTAAGACATACCCAGGCGCTAAACCTGTCTAGCAATGACTTTGTCTAGTCCACCCACGTAAAGTAGCTGCTATCAAGCTTGAAGTTGAGAAACTTCTCAAAGCTGTCTTTATTTACCCAATGGCTCTAACTTACTGGGTTTCCAATCTTGTTTCGATTGACAAGAAAGAAGGCACAATCCGCATGTGTGTTGATTATAGAGACATTAACAAAGCTTGTCCTAAAGACAAATTTCCTACCCCCTTCATTGACCAGATCGTCGACGATTGTCTCGAAAGTGAAATCTTCTCTCTGATGGATGGTTTCTCTAGATATAATCAAATCAATATCATACCCACAGATGAACAAAAGACTTCTTGTATTTGTCCTTGAGGCACTTTCGCCTACCAAAAACTTCCAGTCGGTTTAAAGAATGTCGGTGCAACTTTCCAACATGTTATGTCTTATGCCTTTCATGATATAAAGAACATTGTGCAGTCATATCTCGATGAATTACCCACTCATTCCATGCATCGTGTAGATCATCTAATACATATCCACGCCATTTTCCTTCGATGTCAGTTTTACCACATACGCTTGAATCCCCACAAATGTGTTTTTTGCGTAGAATCTGGCCGAATTCTGGGCTTTATTTTTTCATGTCAAGGGATCAGGGTAGATCCTTTGAAGGTTGAGGTGATTCTCAATCTTCCTCCTCCTTCCTCACTTCACTAGTTACAGAGTTTGCCAGGGAAGGCAAACTTTCTCCGTCGTTTCATCCCGAACTATGCTGAGCTAACTCTTGGATTTACGTGACTACTCAAGAAAGGTTTTGAGTTCGTATGGGATACCACTGCCAACAAATCTTTCGAAGCTTTGAAATTGTCTTTGACACGTACCCCACTACTCTTCCCACCTGATTATAGTTGGGATTATTTCCTTTACCTTGCAGCCTTGGACTATACCATCGCTATGGTTCTCATCCAGGAGGATGATAATCATGACGAACATGTCATCTATTACTTGATTCAGAGTCTCACGACTACCAAAACTAAGTATTTACATGTTGAAAAACTAGCCTTGGTAGCCATCCAAGTTGTTCAACGTTTCCATCACTATATCCTTTCTCGCAAGACTACGGTAATTTCTAACTGCAACCGTATGCAACACATTCTTACACGTCAATTTCTAGGGGGAAAATACTCCAAATGGATCGTAATACTCTAGGAGTTTGACTTAGAATTCGAACGCGCTAAGTCTAAGAAATCCTTGGTGTTTTTCGAGTGGATATGCGACCTTCCCTTCTCTGAGACGAAAAATGTAGCAGAAGATTCATTACCCGATGAATCCCTTTTCCTGATCAGTTCCGATGACCTTTGGTATAGAGATATCATCATATATCTCTAGAACCAGACTTTCTGGCCCAATTTGTCTAGCACTGATCACCGTCGAATATGCTACCAAGCCCGTCAGTATATTATCCTCCGTGATACTCTTTATCGCCGTGGAATTGACTCTGTTTTTCGACGCTGCCTCACGTTTGACGAGGTCGAGAAAGCCCTAAATGGCTACCATTATGGAGCCTATGGTGGTCACATGTATGGGTATGCTACTGCCTAGAATATCTTATGAGAGGGGCGTTTTTGGCCTTCTTTATTCAACGATTTTATAATTGATGTCTAAAAATTCCACGCTTGCCAAACCTACAACAATAAAATATGATCACACCCTACTCCTCTACACCCTGTGGTCTTCGTTGGTCCTTTTGCGAAATGGGGTATCAATTTCATGACATGTCACCCTCACTCGGCCAGGGGGCATAGTTACATTATTGTAGTTGTAGATTATTTCACGAAATGGGCTGAGGCGATGCCAACATTTGACAATACCAGAAGGACTGCAACATTATTTATATTCAATCACATCATTGCTCGGTTTGGTGTTCCTGAAGCTATCGTTACTGACCATGGTATCCACTTTAGAAACTTCATGATGTCCAAACTCACTGAAAAGTTGGGTCTTCACCATGAAAACTCAACACCCTATTACACACAATCCAACGACCAAGTTGAAGCAATAAACAAAATCCTCATTACCATGCTTCGACAAATGATAGGGAGTCACAAAACAAGTTGGCACATGATGTTGTTTTCAACATTGTGGGCTACCGGGTTTACGCCATTCCAGTTAGTCTATGGTCTAGAATCCATCTTGCCGATTGAATGTGAGATACCCTCCCTAAAACTAGCCGTCAAACTTCTCCCAAACACTTTTTCCAAAGAAGATGAAACCCATCGCGATGCCACCCTAGTTATAGAAGCCCAGAAGAAATGCATCAAAGCTCAATACAACAAGCATGTCAAGCCATGCATTTTCTCCGAAGGTGATCTGGTTCTCCTTTATGAACAATATCGGGACATGCTAGGAGTCGAAAAATTTGAATCTATGTGGTGAGGTCCTTATATCGTCAGACGAGTTTTGGGGAAAGGAGATTATGAGTTGGTGGACTATGATGGTATCCCTTTGAGTGAACCCAGAAATGGGTTGTACTTAAATAAGTACTATGCTTAAGATCACCCATGCATGAGTGCTTGTATTTTATTGTGTCATACTTTTTATGTGTTACTTTAGTATGCTTTTTCGTTATTTGATCTCTACCCTCAACCACTTATCTTGCATTATGCTTGGTTTCCATATGTTGGAGTCTTCTCTACCCCACATTGGCTTCGCCGATGGCGCTAGCCGTAGTACTCAGAACCTTGCTTCTACTGCATGGGAAATTTATGCCCCTACAAACTAACTTATCAGTCTACGAGGTGTGTGCCTCGGTCGTGCGACCAATAATATTGTATAATATAGCACCGTCATCGAATTGTTGATTGATGTTATTTCACTTGATATCCACCACTTGGTTATATGACTCGATTCACAGCTAGTAGTACTATAGTTAAGTAATTTCTATGTTATCCAAAGTCCTACTTTATTATGGGTATATTTACGAATTCGCCTCTTGGAACGTTATTTTGATTATATCGAATATCAGCACATTCCTAGATGTCTAAATACATTGACTAATGCATTAGCTAACTATGTGTTAGACATACATTTGGGACATTTATAAACCAATCACACATCACATGTATAACACAACAAAAAATAATCCAGTAGAAGTCGTATATATGTATATAACGATCAAAAGTTTTTACAAAATGTTTTTGTCCAAGGATCAAAATCTCAAAATACGAAGCCCATGGATTCTACAAAATAGCATCATAGATGACGCTCATGATAACACACAACTAATCGAGCTACCCTACAGAGCATTCAACTGAGAGACTCGGACACGCCCACAGTATGGCGCTGGTAACGTCTTGGGATCTCCCTAATAGCAATGTCCGGGACATCCGCGGTCAACCCCTCTAAGTTCTGTTCCACTACCTCGTAGTCTTTGGCATCCTATCTCGCCATTGGAGCCGCTTCTCCTCACCTTTGAATGGGAGACGTTCTTGGAGGTCGATACAACCCCACATCTGTGTCATCAAAAATAATTTTTTTGATTAGTCCTTGGATAAACATAATAACATTTCATATGATAAAAATTTGCAAAAACATTTAAAAAGAACAAAATGTGTACTTCTCACCTAAGTCACCCCACTAAGCATCCTCAGGTAGGACCAAATTTGGATCCCCTCAGAAATCCAAACCGACATATGCATATTCATCGATCATCAACATTTGGGGCCTCAACCAGTCAAAAAATGAATCATTATACTCGATTATAGGCCCTGCTACATGTTGAGCCATGAGGTGACACCACCTCAGCATCCTCAGATCCTGTGGGGCTGGTAAGCCCCAATCAACCTATAGTCACAGCAGTGGGACCCTCTTGAGGAAGAATGACACCAAAAGTGACCCATACCCAAACTGCTTCAAGTCACCCCTTCTGCACTTCGTCAATTGTCTCTTCATACTGTGGAGAACTACATCCGACCAGTAAAAAACCCGAGGCTCTGTGCATTCTATGGAATATTGGAAGTAGCTCTGGAGAGCCATGTGCAGAGCTGCGCTCCCAGCCATGCGTGCAATAGTAAACAATATGGTCCATAGGGTCATATCTTGGACCCCCAAAATGGAAAGCTTACCCTTTCTTATCTCTGCCTCGGGAACACAATACTGGAAAACATACTCGCTCATAGGGAGTCCGCTGCCTCTACCTCTGGTCAAAGTAGCATGGTATCCATGCCATGACAATCCTGTCAGAAAATAGATATCCTCGATATCTAGTGTCAACGTATGGAATCCCATGTGAAATAACTGTTGATCCATGTCCCACATGTGGACCAGGTATTCTAACAACTTGAGTTGGGCTCTCATGCCTGGAATCCTAAAAAATTTCAAGAGCCCACAGTCCCAGAGGGAAGCAACTGTACTTGGGTCATTCCCAACAATGGCATCATCCTCCTCATGTTCTCTTTCTCTCCATTCCAACATCATGATGGTCAAACACCTGCAAAAGAGCCATGAGAGGGGAGTCATTAACTTGTTTTAAACTCTTGCATAATTTTTATTGAGAAAAACCTCACTTTTAAATCCATTTTTTGGCCCCCGTAGGTGGACCTTTTGCACAGTACGAGATTCTCACAGGTGCCCTGAAGCCCACCTGTGAGAATGCTTGGGTGCATGTTCTGACCCTAAAATGGACTCAAAACCCAAAAAATTGCCAATAAAAACAAAAAATAAACCATGGAAAAGTTAGAGAATCAAGAGATTACCTCGTTGGCTGAAACCGTTCGTCGAATGATCGCTTGTGCCTCCCGCAATCGAGCAAATAAATTTGGGGGAAAATGAGGTATGCTAGACAAGTTTTTGGCAAAGTAACAATGAAATGGTAAAAGGTCCTTTTCACCCATATTTATTCACTTTTTACTATTTTTTATTGATTTTTTATATTATTTTTATTGCTTTGTTTATAAAACCTAGTACCCTAATAGCCTTGTGAGTGTGGTTTTTCACATATATAGCAACTTCAAAGTCCGAACGAGGGGGTGCGGGTGTTTTTTCTTTTTGTCGCATGTGCGACTACTTTTTTAGGGTTTTTAGAAAAAACCTCGAGCTCAATCTTCGTTTGTTTTCGCACTCAAAAATATATGAGAACGTAACCGAGTATGATTTTTCTCATATTTTCGTACTCATCATGGTAACATGAAAACGACGAACGTAAAGGAGTATCCTTTAAGCTCTTTTCACGCTCCATAAAAATGAAAAGATTGCTGAGCGATCTTGTTCTTTTCACGCTCATTAAAGTATTTGAAGAAAAGGTTTGACGGGCGATAGTTTATCACTTTTTCGGTCTCATCAAACTCTTTTAGGAAAAAGGAACTGGGAGAGTTCTCTTTAAGTATTTTTCAGACTCTCAAAACATGAAAAACCGCCAAGTTTTCTATCATTGGACTCGTTAAACAAATATCGAAAGACCCGCAATGGGACCGAACCACTCCTTCCTAAGGTTCGTTAAATATACTCTGAGGGACTCGTCCAAAGGATGAGCTTACATAAAGAAGCATATGTTATCCTCCTCAAGCTTGTGTAAAAATAAAGAGGTACTCACTAGAAATGGTGGGGGAAATTTTGGGAAAGAGATATGTTTTTGTATTCGTATTAGTGGCAGTAAGCGTCGCTCTTGAACATGACACCCCCTATTCGTCATTTGAATCTGGGTTGGGAAATCCATTCATCTCTCATTCGACTTGCTACAAGGTCCTATATTGGGTCATCTTTGAGTCAGTGATGCCAAATCCTTGGTCGTGTTGTTCATATGTTCAAGAGAAGTTTGAATGAGCCCTCTATTGAGTCGACCATCTATAGTTGTCCATTCTTACTATGTCGACCTTCCCTGTGTCTGTTTCAACCCGTATTCATACTTTGTTTCATCCTCAAAATATGTTTCTTATTTCATGTCATTGATGGGGGATACATCAAGGCCCTCCTGTGATGAGTCTTGTTTTGTCGACTCCAATTCATTATCCGAAAATGAGACTTTGAAATCATTTAGTACCTTGGAAACTACATGCCTTAATGGCAGGTCTCTTCACTTTCGACAGGGGTTTCACATAATTGATTTCTGATCGAGAGATTCCGCTGAGTGCTCGACTTCAACTCATTCATTCGCATTCATTCAGATTGTACTTCGATACCTTGGGAGTCATTGACATCAATGGTGATCTCCCTCACACTTGTTAATGGTTTCATCAATGATTAATAATCAAGTGGTTTCTACCATGTTCGACCTAAACACATGTAATCGTATGGCTAGATTCGTACTTTCAGGTGACAGGATTGAAGACCCTGGGTCTCATCTTTTGATCCAGGCTGCGATGGAGTATGTATGATATGTATCGGCACATAGATCCTCTTTGTATGTCACGTGGCTATGTCTTAATTCAAGTCTTCTCACATAGATCCACAGTGTATTCCTGATGGCTATGTAGCATTTTGATGACATGGATCCACGGTGGATTATTGGTGGCCATGACCTACGTTTATGATTCCATTCATTTGTGATCTAAGCATGGGAATGCCTACCTCATAACTGGTATTATATTCTGCAGATGCTTGGTTGTTTACATGTTTCCAATTAGGTGTGCTCCTTGTTTCTGACACACACATGCATTTTACAAAGTATTTTGGTTGTCACAAGTTCTAGCCTCATACTTTGGGGGGCATTCTATTACACATTATTTTGGTCACTCTGGTGATGTCTCTAGAAGTGATGTATTCAAGCTCCCACAAGGACTTTTTTCCTGAGAAAAGTGACTGTTGTCTTCTTCCAAAAAACACATTTTTAAGATGAGTTCACATGCTGCCTATGTTATAGGGTATGAAAATCCTTCATTCTTGTAGGCAACCCACACTTAGGGTGTGAACTGTTCGTAGTCTTGTCTATAGGTAGGGTGAGAACTGTTCATAGTCTTCTCTATAGGTAGGGTGTGAACTGTTCGTAGTCTGCTCTATAGGTAGGGTGTGAATCTGTTTCAAATCTTGGAAAAGAGAAGAGGCCATGAAGATTCTAGAAGGGAATCTTCTAGAAAATGAGTTGGCATTTGCATGGTTGTCATCCTACTGACTTATCGGATTTAGTGGGATCATCCTCATCCATTTAACCATCTCTCCTTATCCTATATATTGAAAGGTTTCTCATGGAAAAGGTTAAGCAAGATTGAATGAAGAATTGGTGAAAGAATTGTGTAAAGAAAATGCTTGGATAGAAGCTCGAAGACTCTATTTGGTCTATCAAGATGTATTGGATATTCTTCATGAAAATGTAGAGAAAGTGTGTGTGTTGGAACCAAGGGTCACTGAAAGGAATCTTGCAACATCAAGGTGATCTGGTTGTATCTTCTACTTTCATTTAATATAATACAACGACATGTCCCTTTCCCATAAAATCACTCTTATTTTATTGCATAATTCATTGATCATATGCAAAGGTTGACATTGAATATACTTTGCCATCTTTGCTTTGGTTGGTTTGTGTTGTCTTGGACCTAATTTCACAAGAGCACCAGAGTGAAGCGGGAACAATAGAGACCTAAGGAAGTGATATAAAGGTATGTCACTCATTCCTTCTTAGTAGTATATTCAATGACTGCAACTTAGAGAAAGAGTCGTGTCCTATTATGTTTTGTTCTAGATCTAGGTGGATCTAGGGAGATCTGTTAGTGTTTGCACCTACCGATTTATCTGATAACAGGAAGAAAATCTAGCCCTGCTGCTAGAGCAGATTTACAAAGCCTTCTATTTCCCTGATCCATCTGAATTTAATAAGACTCCACTAGGAAGGATCCAGATGACAGAAGATGAAGGAGCTGAATTTCAAATCCAGGTATCAGTTCATTAGTTTTCTTCATGAACTGTTGTTCTTCTTTATCAGCTCTTTCATGCTTTTCCCTTCACGTGTAAAGAGAATCATTTTCTTTTGTGTATATTCAGAAAATCATCATCCTTCTTGTATATATCCGTCTTTGGAAGAAGAAGATATACATATTTCTTATATTGTCAATGTTGATTCAATATATATACCTCAGCCCATTCATAAAGATGATCATTGTATTCTTCCTTGAATATGATCATCCATGTAACCATACGAAGATCAGAACTGATTCAAACCCTGTCCATAGCTCATCACCTTGTGGCATTACTGTTGAACCTTGTCATCAACATGTCAGCTCGCATAATCAACCTATTGCTTTTCAAATTAAGATCAGGATGAATATGTTCAAACCTTTAAGGCCTCCCTATCTCCTTAATCCTTACCTTCTTGACTATTATGGATATCTTCCCTAGTTTTCTGGAGAGAATCAAGTTTCAGCTGAGAGTCACCTGGAATCCTTTGAGGATTTTGTTAAGCGATTTGAGATTGTTCATGAAGATGTGATCATGAGATTTTTTTCCAAGTCTTTGATCAGAGATGTTGCTGCATGGTTCAAGGGTTTGAGAGACAATTCTATTGGCTCTTGGATCGAGTTCTCTAACGTTTTCTTGAAGTATTGGGGTGAGTGCAAATCACTAGATTCATACCTTGTTGATTTTTATGCTTTGAAGAGAGAGCAGGGTGAAGTTGTGTCTTTCTTCAATCGAAGATTTTGCAGCAGCTATCATGACATGCCTTTGGAGATCCGGCCTTCAGAGACAACTTCCATGATATATTATGTTATGGGTCTTCATTCAAAACTTGCCCTTCTTCTACTGGAATGAAAGTCTTCATTCTTAAGGTGCTTGTTTGAAGATGCTCGAGAGGTAGAGGAGAACATCCATGCTTTTAGGAAGATTAGAGAGTGGGTTTACTCTGAAAATCTGCAAGCCCATAAGAAAGAAGAATGTCAGCAGATAGGAGGTCAGTATGTTTCAGAATTTAAGCAGGAAGGTAATGAATGATGAACCAATTTTGGAACAACAACGAGCATGTGATTTTATTTTCAGATTCAGAGCAAGAAAGCAGTGAGTATGAAAAAAATATGGAACAATAGCCCGAAAGTGAGTATATTTCAGATTCAGAATAAATTCTTTAGTATATGCAGAGTATTCTAGAGACAGGTATACATGTAAAGTTTATGATCAGTTTGTAAATCAGGAAGAAACTATGATAACTAATGATCGCATAGGAAATTATATGTTGTTAGCTGATCCTAATCCATATGATGTAAACCCTGTTTCGTTATCCTCTGGTGAGAACTATTCTAATGAGGAAATTGTAGGTTTTGATGATCACAAGTTGATCTCAAAAGGACAAGAAGATGATCAGTCTTCCTGTAGAGGAACAATCATGGCTGAGCAAGAGGCTGTCATAGATGTGCAATTGTTTCCTAAGGAGCAACATGTTTCTTATCTTCTTTTCAAGGATTTGGTGGCAACATTCATGGAGTTATACTTTTCAGAAAGCTTGAAAGTTTCATATTTCTTTAGCTTGCCAGTGTTTCTGGGTAAGTATGGTTTCCTGAAAGACTTCTTATCACTATTGTTTCATGTCAAACATAATTTGTTGATCAATGATAAAGATGAGATTTCTTCAGTATTAAATTTTCTTGGATGGCTATTATGGAAATCAACCTTTACCTAACTTGAATGCAGATCTAGTTAGAGTAGGAGTAGGAAAATAAGCTTGTTTTATGAGAAAGTAGTCTCATCATGTTCCCGAATCATTAGAAGTAAGGTGATATGATTGCAATTAGCCGCCGAAACGATAGGAGGAAGATTGATTGAGGTAAATCAGGCCCGAGATTGTAGGTACCCGATTAATGAGTTTAAGTGACAAGTGATTACAGGTGCCCGAGATTGTGTGCGTAGGTGTCTTGTGGTTGCAAGTGGATGTAGGAAATATCCATAGGAGGAATGCGTCAGATAGAGAAGAATATTTTGACATTCTTTTGTTTTGCAGAGATTGCAATGTCTCATGCCGAACTGTAAGATATATACTGTCAACTACCTAAATCAAAGCATCGATGTGAGCAGAAGACATGGTGTTTATAAGAAACGAAAACCAATATTTACTCCTGTCAATCACCAAGACAAACGGTTTTTTAAGGATTAGATAAATACATATGCTTTCCATAAGGGTTTCTGTAATAAGAATTTTCTTTGCAACAAATCCCATGTGAAGCACTGAATGATTTTAGATTAAGGCCAAATAGGTGCACAATAGTATCATATTACTCACACAGGAGTACATTGATGCGTTGCCACATAAATGAAGTTTTTAGCAATGGTGGTTATCTAGGATGTATTAAAACTACATTTTCCCCTTCAGTATATTCTTTAAATGAATTCAACCCGATAAAGAAGATCCTGTCTGTGATAAGATGCTCCTAAAGATGTTTGAGAGGGTTGAAGAATTATTTCAAAGGGCGATGTTCAATTGTCATTTTCTAACATTAATTTTTGTTGCAGGCTTACTAACAGGGTCAATGCTATGCTTTCTTAAGGTGCATGTTATATACATTGTGTGATTCATACTCACAAGGCTACAGAGGCCCCAAAGGAGCAGCATTGAAGATCAACAAGCTGAGAGAAAATGAATTTTTGCAATTTTGAAAGACAGTTTTAAAATAGATCTTTCGGTGGCTTAGGCGAGCTTTCACAACTATTCTTAGCCATCGAAAGAAGAGATTTCGATGGCTTACAGGCTCATATTTTGTCTCTCCTAGCCATCGAAATTACAAAACAGGGCCTAAAACCACCATTTGTGCACATATCCGAGATTTTCTGATCCAAATGCATCGAGGATGGTTTCTAATGAAAGATAATAATTAAAAGCATCATTATTAAGGTTTTGTACCAGATTTAAAGGTGCCATCAAGGAGGAGAAGATTGAGTTTGCTACCTAATTTTGGAAAAAAGTTGTCTTTTGACACAAGGTGACAAATTCGAATTAGCTATCAGCTTAATGAAGATCTCCTGCAACTATCGAAGATCATGAGGACATGAATACCATTAAGATTAGGTGTTGATCTATTAAATAGGATCTCTTCCTATTTTTATGAAACTATTTTTGACTTTCTATTTCAAGCAAATTTGATCCAGTTTTCCAGTATCTGGAAAATTCTTGTAAAGGCTATAAAGCCAACAACATTTGATGAACTAGGGGTTCAAGTCTAGATACTATACCAAGCTAATATTAATCTGGGACCTTTTACCATAATACAGATCACAAGTTCCTTTCACTGTTTATGTCAGATTATCATTTTCTCTCTTTTTTTGTGCTTGACTGATTACTATTGTCTAAGTTTATCTAGTTACAAATGAATGTCATCTCATTGGTCAACTCATAAACACTGATTTAATAAGTAATATTTGCTACATTTATTCATCCCATCACACATTTGATCTGGCTGATAGATATAGACTTTCTTCACCCACTACTTAGTTACTCATCTAATTATACACTTTTGAAAGAATTGTCTCATCTGGTTATGTATTTGACTGTCTTGAAAGTAAGTCAGTTATCTAGTATCCCATTTTATCTAGTAAACACATAAAACCAAAATACACTTTAAGTTATCAGGTTTCTTCAAGCTACAACCAGAGAAGGTCTCTTGGAGTGATAACAAGTTAGACCTCGTGTGTTTTCCTTTTGGAGACACAACTGAAACAATGGAGTTTCCAGGTGCAATATGCAATCTTCAATGGTTATGATATCTGATGCACCTTCAGAATCAGAATCTCTTTGTCATTCTATCCCAGGGAAATGTCTTCAATTCATTCCCTAACAACAACACCAAGAATGTTAGTGATAGAAGTCACCTTCCGATTTCATAGAAGGCAAGCCCAGTACCCATGAGGTTATATATCACAATGAATGAATTTAAAGGGGTCAAATGGGCACAAACTCAAGATGATATCATTTTAACTCAGAAAACTAGACCAGCATGCACAAGCAGGTGAGGTGTTCATTAACTTCAGTCAGTAAGTTGTAGTAAAGGTGAATAGGAGGAAGAATGGGTGAGGAGAATGTAGAGGGTGTTGGAAATACTAAAACAACTGAGAGGGGGGGGGGGTGAATCAGTTGTTTATGAGATTAAACAATTTTATACATTTTAAAATTTATTTATCTTCCTTCAAGTGATCATCAACAATATACAACATATGAAGAGTAAAAGTAAAGACCATCAGTCACACATAAAGTACACACAGAGACAGATTTTCACGAGGAAACCCATAAAGGGAATAAACCTCTTCTTCTTCGAAATGATAGGCAGTCTTTTCCAGTTCTGTACATCATTTACAATTGAGCACCAACTCAATGTGAGGCTTCTACCTCTATTTTACAAGCTACAACTTGTTTGAGAGCACCAACTCTCTGGTTTCTCTAGCACCCACTAGAAAGAAGCACCAACTCCCTGAATATTCCAGCACCAACTGGATGGAAGCACCAACTTCCTGAATGTTCCAGCACCAACTAGATGGAAGCACCAACTTCCAGTTACACAGGCTCCAACCTGTATAACAGAGAACACTTTTTCTCCCTAGCACCACCCTGCCACCCTGGTTTCTCTGGCTACAACCAGATGGAAGCTACAACTTCCTGTGTTCAAGATCCTACTTGAACCTTCGAGGAAAACAATCCTCCCAAGCACCTCCCAACCACCCTGAAATATTTAAGAATGAATACACAGAAAAATACATAGATAAATCAGTTCTTACCAGTCTTTTCCTGTTCTATAAGTCTGATCTTCTTCAAACTATTCTGCAATTCTTCTCTTCCTCTGTCTGTTCAGCAGGTCTGCTCTGCATCAACTTTTTCTGTCATTCTTCTCTGCTTCAACTTGCTCTGTTATTCTTCTCTGCATTTAATCTCACTCTGCACATGTGTTCAAATTCATTCTGCGCATCATCTCCTTCTTCCTTTCTTACAGTTTCATTCTTTTTCTTCCAGAACAACCAACCTTACACAATCTGTCTCATCTTCTTTTATGCATACTTTCCCAACGGTTCCACTTCGCCTTCCCTCAGTCGAAACAAGAACACCTGTCCTAGCAACTGAAACGCTAACCGATCCATCATCATGAGTCTGTTTCTCTTAACAAATTCATAACTGAAGCGTTAATGTGAGAGAAGAACAACAACCCTCAGATCACATTCAAATCTTATCTGAACCGTTGAATGACCTTTATCATTCTTTCCTTTTAAATCAGTTTTTGACATTTCTTTGCCCAAGTTTCTCGACACTTTCACATTGCGATCTTTGAAACTACGAAATGGAGCTTATCTGGACTGACACCTTCTCTTCCCGTGACCAAGAGTTGTGACCAAGGTTTTATGTGAAAGGCGCTTTCGCGATTTCTCATATTGCGAAATTGTCATGCCTGATGTTCAAAATTATTGTCAATACCAAAACCCGATCTCCGACCTTCCGTAATGAAACCAAATCAGCGATCCAGATTATTTCTAGATCTGATGATTCATATTAAGTCGGGAATTAACTCATCACGAAATCAGAATTCTCGTTGCATTGTGTTCTTTGCCTTTTGAATTCGCGATCCCTGAAACTCCGACACAGGCAATGATCAACGATCTAGATCTCATTCTCGATTCAATGGTTGCGATTGAATCGCGATATCGCATATCGCGAAATCGGGGTTTTCGTTGCATTGTGTTCTTTGCCTTTTGAATTCACGATCCCCAAAACTCCGACACAGGCTGTGATCAACGGTCCAGATCTCATTTTCGATTCAATGGCTGTGATTGAATCGCGATATCACATATCACGAAATCGGGGTTTTCGTTGCATTGTGTGCTTTTCACTTCAAAGTCCCGATCCCCGATACAGACTAGAATTAACGGTCCAGATCAAGGCTTGATCTGACGGCTTAGATTTCATCGTGATTTTGCATATTGTGATTATGCCCACTTTTTCTTGAACTTTAAAGAGCGTGCAGGTTATCCTTGATCCGACGATGGTCGGGCTCTGTGTTCGGATATAACAGTTGATATCTGTCTCCCTCATCAATGATCAGAGATTCTTCTTCAATCTTTCACTCATTCGCTGCCTTCGATTCTGTCTCCCTCTTCAATGATCAGAGATTCTTCTTCAACCTTTCGCTCATTCGCTGCCTTCGATCATTCACTGCTTTCGATCATTCACCTCTCTGAACTTGTCTTATGTTTTCCTGTTTGCCTGTCATATTCACTATTGCCATCAATGATAAGAATTGCGTTCGCTGTTTGTTAACTGAATTTGCCAACAATCTCCCCCTTTGGCATTGATGGCAACACAAGAATCCACATGTATCACCCACATGTATTCATATCTTATCACCCTCTCTGAACTTGTCTTCTGTTTGCCTGTTTGCCTGTCATGTTCACTGTTTCCATCAATGACAAGCATTGCGTTCGCTATCTGTTAACTGAATTTGCCAACAATATCCCCCTTTGGCATTGATGGCAACACAAGAATCCACATGTATCACCCACATGTATTCAGATCTTATCACCTGCCTGCTCTTTTCTCCCCCTTTGACATCAATGTCAAGGAAGAACTATTCTTCTCCTGATCTGTTATAAAAACATACTCCCCCTGTCAACTATAAGCATCTTGGAAATACACCAGATATTCAATAAGCACTCCCCCTGACTAGGTGAACCTTTTAAACACCAGAACTTATAACCCCCAACTTTTGACAAATATATACAAAAGGGGTCGCTGCTAATGGTTTGGTAAAAATATCAGCAATCTGTTCTATAGAGGGTATATAATTCAGTTGAACAATTCTGTTTGTAACTTGTTCTCTGAGAAAATGGTACTTGATTGGAATATTCTTAGTCTTGGAATGAAGAACAGGATTCTTGGAGACACTAATGGCACTGGTGTTGTCACAATGAATTGGAATAGGATCAGTGTAATTTACCTTCAGATCTGCAAGAGTTTGTATCATCCATAAAATTTGTGTGCAGCAAGTAGCAACAGAAATGTATTCTGCCTCTGTAGTGGATAATGAAATATATCCTTGCTTCTTACTAACCCATGCAACTAATGAGTCACCCAGGAAAAATGCTCCTCCACTGGTGCTTTTTCTCTCATCAACATAGTTTTCCCAGTCTGCATCTGAATAAGAAGTTAACTGAAAATTCTGATTTCTAGGATAGCACAGACCATAAGTCATTGTTCCCTTCAAGTATTTAAATATCCTTTTGACAGCTACCAAATGACTTTGTTTAGGGGTAGACTGAAAATGACCTACCATTCCAACAACTTGCATTATATCAGGACGAGATGTTGTGATGTACAAAAGACTGCCTATCATTGAACAATATGTACTTTGATCAACACCAGGTGAGATATCATCTTTTCTGATCTTGCAACCAACCACCAAAGGTGTGCTGATTGTAGAGGAATCTTCCATCTGAAATTTCTTCAACATTTCTTTCAAATATTTTTCTTGAGAAATGAAAATTCTTGCAAAGCTTTGTTTTACTTGTAAGCCAAGAAAATATGATAGTTCTCCTATCATGGACATTTCAAATT